>JAFBJU010000120.1:387416-411079 GCA_016785305.1 Colistium nudipinnis | reverse complement strand
AGAATTTGACCAAAAACGCCTTACTATAGCCTTATGTCGGCCTTGATTTACCCTGCCGATGCTACTGTGCGAGTTTCGAGTGTTTTGAAATTTTTGACATTTTTGGCCGACATAAGGCTATAGAAAGGCGTTTTTATCAAATTTTGGACGACATGCTATACTATGACATTTTCACTTTTTTCCACCTTTACACTATTTTTAGGCACTGAGGATGCTCCTGTGCGAGTTTGGAGTGTTTTTGACTTTTTGACATTTTTGACATTTTTGACATTTTTGACATTTTTGGCCGACATAAGGCTATAGTAAGGTATTTTTGTCAAATTTTGCACGACATGCTATACGATGACGTTTTCTCTTTTCACTTTTTTTCCACCTTTACCCTATTTATAGGCACTGAGGATGCCCCTGTCTTAGTTTCGAGTGTTTTTGCCATTTTTGACAATTTTGACATTTTTGGCCGACAAGGCTATTGTAAGGCATTTTTTGTCCAATTTTGGACGACTCGCTATACGATGACATTTTGAAAATGTTTACATCGTTTTCACCTCTACCCTATTTTGAGGCACTGAGGATGCTCCTGCACGAATTTTGAGTGTTGACATAAGGCTATAGTAAGGCGATTCTTGTCAAATTTTGGACGGCATGCTATACGATGACATTTTCTCTTTTTTCACTTTTTTTCCACCTTTACCCTATTTATAGGCACTGAGGATGCTCCTGGGCGAGTTTGAGTGTTTTTGCGATTTTTGAGATTTTTGAGATTTTTGAGATTTTTGAGATTTTTGAGACTTTTTGAGACTTTTTGAGACTTTTTTGACATTCTTTGCCGACATAAGGCTATAGTAAGTCGTTTTTTGTCAAAGTTTGGACGACATGCTATACTATGACATTTTCACCTTTTTTCCACCTTTATCCTACTTATAGTCACTGAGGATGCTCCTGTGCGAGTTTCGAGTGTTTTTGACATTTTGACTTTTTTTTTACATTTTTGGCTGTACTTTTCAGCTTCCACTCTGTTTTTCCCCAAAATTACTTATTCATCTGTCCTCAGTTTATTTTCTGCTTCTTCAACAGTGACTTTAGCAGAGCTTTAAGCTGATCATTATTCACACTTCATTTTATTTAGGAAATGCACTTCCTATGGTTAGTTTTGACCTTTGGTTTCATTTATTTCCTGAAAGTTATATTTCTTCATCATGACATATTTATATACAACAGTCGAGTATCTAATGCTCACACCGATTTCTGTATCCTCTTACTAATTTTGAATAGAAACGTATTGTGGATGCAAACAATATATAATCTGGGAGTCATTTTGTGTCTGAGCACATTACAAACTTACTTCGTTCGCAATTGGTTACAGAGATTTGAAATGTTCGTGCCCTGTTGGCAAATCATCGTGATTTAATATGTGACAGCAGTAATCTTAAGTCTTGTGATTAGATAAGGAGATATTGCTGAGGAGCTTTCATTCCTCCAACGGTTCGATGCATGTGATTTTTAGCCACAAGGGATTTCATCAGATGCTTTGGTTTAGTTTGACCTCCGTTGACCTTCCTTGAACCCAAGGGGCAATTACGCCAATTCTGATTGTGGCACACAAAAACACAGGACACAGATATGCAAGCCAGTTTAATGTAGTAAAAATCCGTGTGATTGACAGATGGGCTTGACGATCTAATGTCCTCACTCTCACCCCTCTCCTCCCCCTCCTCTTTCCCTCACCCTTGTGAGAGTGATAGAGCACACCCTCAAAAATAAATCGGTAGATATCACACCACGTCGGGGATCTAACTCCCCAGTAGTCTCATCAGTCACCAGCATTCCCCGAGCACCACTCTCTCTCCATCCGCCTGTCTCCTTGTTTTCCATCCCTTCATTCTTTTGCCACCTCTCAGGTGTTTACTTGTTGTTTATTCTCTTGTAGTCATGTAAAGCCCACGGTCAGTGAAAAGATCCCCAGCATTGTATATCACTTACAGATGTCATCCCAACGAGGCAGATCTCCTGTGTATATTTTGCAGTACAGTATTTTAGGGTATTTATGTATTTTATTATTATTATTATATATTTTCTTATTGTTATTTTAATTGTTTTCATCCTTATTACTATTCTTATTCTTCTTAATGGCGTTGAGAGTGGACAGCATAATAAGAATTTCAATGTACATCTAATGTTAATGTATACTTGACAATAAACGCTTGAATCTTGAATCAGATGTAGATTGGAAGCGGTAGACGAACCAGGTCAAACCTGAAATTGACCTCCGTCAGTATTATCATTAATTTCACAGAAAAATCTTGACGGGCTTCGCTTATTTGTTTGTCTGTCTTTGTCCTCCTTGTAGGAGCTCTTCACATGGTTTCACTGGAGAATTGCTGTGAGTATGAATCAAAATAGTAAAGCCATATGACCTATGATCATTTCTATGAGTCACTTCTTTTTCACGTTGTCCCATTTTTCTTACACATTTGGATTTGACACGTTTTAGAACCTTTGTCCTAGTCTCACAATTTCCTATTACTGAGCATGAAGAAAAAAATCAGTGATTCAAAATCTTAATTTAAACAAATGTATGATTATAGACTGACTGGACCGATTGCTCTTGTGGTCGTGGAACTCGGATCTTGGTTTCAACTCCGACGCCCGAATGGCGACGACTTCTGGGAAGTCGTTTCACTTTGTGACCCGGCTGTTGAGTTTTAAATGGTGGAACCAGCCTATTGTATTTCTTTTCCCTGTTCCATGACGCCCAAAAAGAAAAAAAAATGCTTCCTGCATTATTCTCTATCTTCATCCAATTTTCTCCTTACCCTTTTGAACACTGTTTACCCTCCCTGTGCCCCCTGTGCCCCCCCCCCCCCCGCCCCGCTATCTCCTCTCCTTCCTAACCCCCCCCCTGCTTCTGCTCTGCTTTCCCTTCCTTCTCTCATTTTCATTCTCCCCTGTGACAGGGTAAGCGCTGTCTGTAATTCTTGCACTGCAGATACTTAAGGCAGGCATGCACACACACACACACACACAGGCACACAGGCACACACACGTATTTATGTTGCTGCAGACAAGGACACAAACCAGCAGGAGAGAGGTAATCGCTCCAGGCAGTAGTTTGTTAGCTACACATTACCCTGCCTGCTCCCTGGGAGGTGTCTTGCAGTGACAATATTTACATCCCTCTCCTGATATAACTCTGAAAACTTTCACAGAAACGCCTTCTCAATCAAAAGTAGTTTTTCTTTTTTCTTTTTTTTTTTCTTAGGTATGTTGAACAGATATGTAGTATTAGTACAAAATCTCAAGTCATTGAGTGTGTCGGCCTCCCGGACCAACAGAAGGCCTTAAGCCATTTCATCCCCGTCGGTCACAATACTGACCGACGGGGATTAAATGCCTGGTTTTTTCGCAGGCGCGAAACCGGATGTATTCCGGCGTTTACGCTTCACACCAGGCGGGAGAACATTTGACGGCAGACGTTTTCCCCGAATGGTTTTAGGCAGCGCGGCGCAATAGTAAGGAAATGGAGTGAGATATTTGCTGTGCCCTTGCGCAGGCACTTTTGGCCAACCAAGTCCATTCAAACACGGCGCACATCGCGCTTGAAAACCTATTTGGAGATACAGGATCTTATTATTTAGGCAGACGACGGTGTCCATTACAAGCACATTAAATGTGTCACCCGCTCGGTGGAACCGTTGACTCAAATGTCAAATGTGCACCTAACGAGCAGACTCGGAGCCAGTGCTGCTCTAAGGAAAACAATGCTTCTGTTTGTTTCTGTTGCAGAACACACCGTCACCATGATGTGGACCACAGGGAACCCTCCAGGGAAGGAAGGAGACGGATTGTGGCTAAGCGGAGGCAAGTATTGTCAACCGAGGGAAGACATAAAATGCTCTCTTTGAAATCACGATCCGTGGCATTTTTTATTTATTTTTTTAATACGAGTGAATTGTTTGGAAAAAAAAACAAAAAAAAAACTTTGTTTGTTTGTTTCTCTGCAAATACCAAAATACAGACTTGCAGAACGTGAAAATACCCCATACCTGACAGGTTGTTTGTGCTTACTGTTGGAGCTTACTGTGGCCATTATAATGACGGGAGCAAAGGAGGCAGATGGGTGACGCTGTGTGTGTGTGTGTGTGTGTATATATATTTATATATATTTCCACGGTAGGCGTTTGGGATTGGCAAAACGCACGAGGACACCCTTCATCTGCTGTTGTGACTTGGGCCCCTTTACCGAAATCAATGCACAACCAAGAAGTGTCTGTCTGCAAACTATAAGGTAAACGTAAACAACACAAAGCCAAACCAGCGGACGGCCCCTTCACCGTGTTCTCTGCCTTCTCCTCACCCACAGAGCCCACCACAGCCGTGCTCCGCAACCACACTTCCTCCCGCTGCCTCCACTCCTCTGGTACCAACCTCCCATCAGCCCCCACCTCACAACCAACCACCGGCTCAAGGGAGACGGGGCCTCGTCCATACCCTCGTCCCTCTGGAACTCCACACTGTGAAAGGTGCCTTTATGTTACTGTTGACAAACATTTTTTTTTTTTTTTTTTTTTTTAAACACCACCAAAATCGACAGTATTTTACAGTTAAGTGAACGTGTTTGAGAATACATTATACAGCTGGGGTTCTTTTACAACTTACTATAAGTTCGTTTTTTCGCTTACATTTTAGTGTACCTAATTTACCTAAATGAATAAGTTAGTAGGCTATACATATTACCACTATATGTTATTAGGGGATTTTCCCCCCACCAAAGTGGCTACAACTACAAAATGCAAACTAGAACTAAATGTTTGTGAAAGGAGAGGGAAGATAATTTGATTGTGCAATTTCAATGTGAGAGAAAACAAAATTCAACATCGTTTAATACAACTTTTTTTATTTTATTTTATTTACTTTTTCATGACATAATTACACTTTCTTCTGTTTATAACATTTGCATTTTGAACTAAATGCTGGGTATATCTCCCAGCCTCAAGGCAATAACAAAGGGTTTCTTAATTAAAGAAAACTGAACATTAAATGTAGGTAAATAATGTGGGCAAAGATTTCAATTGAAATATAAAATTCCTATGGAAATCTAAATGGAAGTTAATCATTTAAAAATGTTTAGTCAATACAATGTTTTCCGCCCCAAAATAGTGGAAATTAAACACCAATATAAAACACCGACAGACACATTACATCTTATCCAAATATGAACTATACTGTATAAACAGGCTGTAACAGACAACAAGGCACATTAAGTTAATGATGGTGCTCATATTGTCACCAGTTCTCTTAATTTAACCAACCCAGGTGTAGAGAGGCAGTGAGAAACAGGGGGAAAGATAAAGATACGTTTTAAAGGGCTCTTATTAAAACCTCTCACTGCTAACCCTACTGAAAAATAAAAGTAAGTAAGTAATAGTAAGTCGTTGAACCTGAACCGCTTCTCTTAGCCAGGCAACCCCCTTCATTCTGGACCGTTCAAACATTTGCATGTGCAGAAGACCAGACAGAAGAAAACAAGGTGTGAAAATAAGGAGTCACGGTTAAATAAACAAATGATAAAACAAAAAAAAAATGCTATTGGAGTGAAACTGAAAATAAATACTTAGATAAATCTCTATATCTGAGTAATAGGATTTTGTACACTTAACTTCTTAAATAAAGTCCCATTCAATGTTCGTGCGTGTCGTCTGTGATGTGATCTTGCCAGTTTTCTTTGACTTGACTTAGCGCCACGCTGCCTCCGTCCGTCTTACAAGGTCTGTTCCAGCAAAGCGCCTGGAGAAATGAAAGTGTTTATTCGGACAACGTGTAAAAGGATGTGATGGACAACACAATAAAAAAAGGCCAAATGTATGCACGTGCAAAGTCACTGAAAAATAAAGGAAAAACAAAGGTCTTCCTGAGTGCATCTCACCTTCTGATAAATTCATGTGTGCACGTTGCCTCTTCCTGGTACTGGAGATTAAAGCTGTCAAGAATGCTGGCTGGATCCCCTCAGATAGAGCGTGGCCCTGAAGGCTGACCAACCGTCGTCAAACGCAGCTTCCCGCTGTTTCTGTAACCGAAGAGATTTGCTCAGTCAGATTTATATCTCAATTGTATTTAGTGGCATGCTCATCCACACTGCCCTTATGATTTCTGTATCACAGGGGCATACAGCAGACGGCATATTGCTGTGAATTGTCACATGTCTCAAGCAGGCCACGAAGGTGCAAGACTGATGTCCACAGATCTGACATGAAAACATCATACCTTTAGAGCCCCAGTGAACCATCAACTGCAGCTGTACACAACAAGAATGACAATAAAACCTATTTTCACTAGTTTGCCTGGCACGTTGGTATTTTTGAGTGGTCTGAATCGTGAACCGATTAAAAGGGAAGTATTCACTATGAGCAGTGGAGCAGCAGCGAAATAGTCGGTGCACCTGTTATGCTAAATAAACATGTCAAAAAATGAATACAAATACATCAAGAGGAAATAAAACAGAAAAATCAAGATGAAATGATGCTCAGGACAATCACAAAACACCAAAAAATACACAGCGATCAACTACATCTCAGAAGCTACCTGTGCAGAAGCTTTCAGGCATGACATCCACATTACTAAGAAAAAACAAACAAACTCAGTGCTACATTGGTGCATGTGCCATGTGCAATCTGCATTTTTAAATCCTGGCGTCTGGGCATATGCACGTATCATTTGACCATTTAAATTACAGCAATGTGCATATGCTTGATTACAATTTGGTGAGTTTCACTCATGTGAATTCAAGCAAACAAAATGAAGAAAAGATGCTGGATGCATTGTGTGATAAATAAATCTCAAACTAAGTCAATGGTTAGCTAATCGAGTGCCACACATACAGCATGGCAGAATTCCTGCAATTGAATCTGCTTATTCATTATTTAACACTGATGATACATTAATGCACTATTTTATTCAGATTAATGTTTCTATATCTCTGTGGTACTTTTGAGGTGATTAAACTTTAGGTGTTGCCAATTGTTTTGACCACTTACCGACATAAGCGGGCCAGAATATGACGGTTGTATTTGATTGCATTAGGTAGAACTAATGAGGTGTCAGAACTATGGAAAAAATAAAAAATACACTGTACATTTGAAAACCGTCATCCTTAATTTACGAGATACTTTATCTCAACTGCAAGAGACACTCTGCACCAAATACTGAACTTCAGAGATCTGATCTCAAGTTATTTCTGATTTTCTATGATGACGCGGATTTTATATGATTTAATGAGCTGCCCATTTTATTTTTTTCATAGCTTAAATCCAATTTTGTTCCGTTCCTTTTTTTTTGGAACATTCTTGCAACGAAAGTAAGGATTTCATGCGATGTCATCAGTTGTCCAGGAACGAATGTGTGTGTACCGATTGAGACCAGCGCAACTAAATCAATGACATCCCCAATTAGACCTTTAGGCCGTTCATCAAATGCTCCTGACACATAATCCACAGGGCACAGACACCTCTTTACATACGTAGCTCCAATCCTATGCTATTTAACAGGTTTGAACTATTCCTCAAACAGCACTATGGACGGGGCGCTGGGAATTATTAAAATTAATTGGCATGTGCCATCAATAAAATCAGACAATGGTGATGAAAAGCCTCCTATTATTTCAATGTTGCCGCTTCTACCTAGGTTTCACCCAAATATAAATGATCTCATGAAAAAGGGCACAACAATTATACTTTAAATACAAAACATAAACATTTTTTTCTCCCAATAAAACAAAGGCGTTTAAAACTTAAACCTTAAATGATCTCGACCTTCTCTTGTCATCTAAAAATGAACCTTAATGCCACCGGTTACCTGCCACAACCTCACCAAACTCACCACAGCCTTAAAAGGTGGGGCCCCACTCTCCCGCACGCGCACATGCTTCCTCTCCAACCAACACTGAGGTTAACCAAAACTCCGCCGCAGGCCTGACTTGACGCCGTGGAGCGCACCCGTGGAGTTCGCCGAGTCCGTATACCATGTCGTGACAACGTAGCAGAAGCCCCTTTAAACCATCTCCTTCACGGGCAAAATAAACAGCATTGGAAGCGACCCGCTAATTCGCTATGCTAACCGCTCGTCGCGATTAGCATTAGAGTTCGTTTTACACACCACGGAACCCAGTTACAGTCCAACACAATAATCAAACGCATATTTACCTCCTGTAGACCGCAGCAGTCCGGACCACAGGATAACTGCTGGTCAAAGCCGAAGTTTGACGACTTTCACGCGCTAACTAACTCGACCACGCAACTCACGTCTGTTCTCCTCTCAGCCAGGGCCTGGACACTCACGCCTAAGTCCCGCCCCTCTAGCTAATTGGGACATTGGGTTGGCTGGCCGAAATATAGGTTTCCAATTAAAATACAGCAAAGATTGACAGCAAGACATCAAGTTAGGCTGTGGACTTACACCCGAGAACCCACGTACACAGAAAACAAACTATGATCATGAACTCCAGCCTTTTTAACCTTTGAACTTCCAACCTTTTAATCGGGACTTAGTCATTTTATACATTTATTATATTGGGATTTATGTATGCATTGTATAAATGTTAACACTCTCTTAATGTATAATGTTCTATATATTAACGTATTAAACATGTTGTTTAAATGACTTTTAGCCAGGGCTACACATGCAACAAACGGGGCACACTCAACACTTGGTCCAGCATGTAGGGTCTTTATCCATTCATTCCAAAGAGCTCCTCACTAGCACTGTGGCAAAGTCCCTTATCACACAGTATCGGTTATTGGGAAGCTAAATCTATCCATGGATCACATTTGCACTGTGAAGAATTTCCTGTACGCTCACGTACACTCACACGCTACCAATTAACCATCATATTGATTCAAGGTTTTTCCCAGACGTGTCGGTGGCTATTGGTCTCTGGTAAGCATTTTGACAGACAGGATTGCCCTGCGAAGCACAAGGTTCTAATTCTGAGTTGTAATGCCGTTAGAAATTAGTGCTGAGTTACATACCCCTTTACCCAATCGATGCAGATGTCAATGGGAAGAAGCAGTGCCACGTGACTGTGCTAAATGTGCGCCTGTGATCTGATTAAAGTACATTGCTGATTTATGACATCATCTTTTGGGTAGTCACTGTGGCTCAAGCCCCTTGATTATTGGCTATTGAGAGATTAGTGCGGTGAAGCTGTAGCGACGTCATCAATTAACCAATTGGTATATTGATTTGTGCATACGTATTCCATCGAGACTAAAACCATTACATTGCTTGGCCTTGCATCTAATTATTTTTTCCAAATTTAGAGAGAAAATTAAATGACTGAAATGACCAAAAATATGCAAGTAGAATATCGATAAAGAGAAATACACTGGAATGAAACCAATAATCTCAAATTCGTTTTTTTTAAATATATTAACATGTATCAACGTCTGTGTCAGGGGTTGCACGATCACTAAAGCGTCTCCTCCTCCTCCTTCTCCTTCTTATTTTGAGTCATAAACACATACGTCTTGCAACTTATTATGTGAAACTAATTATGTTCACATTGCTAAACATACGTCTTAAAAAATAAGGTTACACCTTATGCTAGATATGTGCAAACATATTTGAACACAGATGGCATTGCTGTACCATCCCCCAATAACCTCACACAGCCATTCATGTCTATTACACTTGACTGAATTAAAGAAACATGCCATAGCGGCGACGACTTTGAAAATAGATCCTGGGGGAGAGAGAGAAAATTTCAACTGGGTGCAACGTGTAAAATGATTTATTAAATGCCTGAAATGATGTCAAATGGGTTTATTTGCAATGCAGGAGACATGTTACTGAATCACTAAACCACACTGTAATTGGAATATGAAAATCTTCAACAACAGCATCTCAAATGCTTCCATAGGGACTTTATATATTTTTTTTTTATAGAAGAAAAAATATAGCACGAAAGTCGGTTTGGAAAATCGAAAGAAAGCAAATTCATTGAGACTCACTCAATGTCAAAGATAAGACTGTCTTTGCACTACAAGCGTTAATATTACATAAGCCATAAAGGGACTTAAACAGCACAAGTGAATACTACAAGTACTCTGCAGAATGACTGCAGTCGTTAAATAAAACCTGACATCAGATCAGAGTAGGCTTTCGTAAACACAAATCGGCACCTCAATGTTCGGCCAAAAATATTTTGCACGGCCACATACTACAATGTGATGTGTATAAACAAGTTGCACATTCATTTGTAAGAAATGACAATACTTGCAGTGCAGCATGACGACATGAATAACAAAGGACTGATTATTCACAAGATTAATGTTAAATGCTCCGCTGTCAGAGTGTTTAACTGCCTGGTGCAGACGGCGTCAAGCCGTGCGGAGACCGATGGCGACCGAGTTGCTTCCTTGATATTCTGACGTCTCTACAGCTGTGTGTCCTGTCTTTCTGGGTCATTTGTGTTTCGCTGGCGATCCCAGCGGACCTTACAGAGACGAGGCCCTGCACGATAGACAGTCGCTAAGCCTGTGACTTCTTCTGCCTCAACACACACATGCACGCGCACGCACACACACACACACACACCGACCAGCTGACACACAGGGATGTTATTCATAAGTTTCTGGGACAGTGTCAGCCCCGGTAGATTTATGAACACGGTGCCTATGTGTCTCCCATTCCCACCGATGCCATCTCCTCTCTAGCCTCGGCAACCCCTCCTCTCCTCAGGCCCATCTCTTTCTTCCCCCTCTTCCTGGGGCCAGACTTCGCTCACAACGAAATAACATTTCAAATGAAAAAAAAAAATGAAAACCACAGCTACACATATACATTTTTCCAGATACCAAAGAACATGGGTTTCACTTAGAGGCACGCTTTGCGGCATCTCTCATCTACGGAAGGAGTCCTTAGGTACTGTTCAAATTCAGCTCCAGATTAAACGTAGACTTGTTTATCGAAGCTTGTCTTGCTGGTGGCGTTGTGCCCCCGCTCACCTCCTCCTCCTGCTTCTCTTCCTCCTACCCTGCTCCTCCAGGGCTTTCTGGGCCGGGAGGAGCAGAAGGTGACAGATGTACACTCTACCTGCTGCTCTCCCCTCCGACCTCCCCTCCTTCTGCACTCCTCCTTCCCCATACCCGAGTCCTTACTCGCCCCTCCCCTCCGCATTCTTGCAAAACCGGCCCTTTCTGCCTCCTGCTGCTCTCTACCCTTCCTGTCTACCTCTCGGCCTTGCCAGCTATCAGCTGTCGCTCCTTGCACTCCCCTCCCTCTCCTCGTCCTTCCTTCTGCTGTCCTCAATCTCCCTTTCACTGTCATCTTCTTCCAACACGAAATATGAGACATATCGACTCTGTACCTTTTCCCGCACGCCAAACGCACGCAAGCACACACGCAAACGCGCACAGGGAGGCTTGTACTTATCACCGATCCCCTTCTGTCTTCCTCCTTGCTTTTTCCTTTACTGCGGCTCTTAAAGTAGATTAAAGTCGCTATTAACATACTTTGTACAATTGCGCATGCACACACACCAACACGCAAGCACACACTGCAGCCTCACTCTGCAGGGTACCAGATGACAGGTGTACTTATCTCTTACCCCTGCCTCACTCGCTCAGCCCCCTCGACACACACACACACACACAAACCACATTCCCCCCCCTGTTAGGGGCACAGCAGGAACAGTGGCATCTGTGCGCCCAACTTGACTCATTGGATATTTATGTAGTGGAGCATCACCGGACCCCAACGCGCAGTTGCACGTAGGCAGACCAAACGCTGCACCGTCGGACTCACACCCATGCTGTGCCGATCCACTGTGCACTGTGTATATATTGGGGGAGCCTGTGAAGCAGCTACTAGAACTGAGTCATCTGCTCCTCTCGGCCCTGCAGAGTAACCACAACACATACATACCGCGATGTCACGACTACAGCCTCGGGACGGAAAGCTGGTGTGAAGGTGGAAGGAGATAGGCTTGGAGATGATTATGCAGCAGTAAGACAGAAATAAAATCTGAACACTCCACCTACCGAGGTGCTTTAAGAAATGGCCTCACGTCCAAAAAATGGAAATGGCTGGATACCAAGAGAGATAAAAATTAAACTGTGCAATCTTTGAGGAAATTAAATTAATTCCTGATATTTCATAGTCAAGTCCAAAGACATGCACATTGGGGTTAGGTTAATTGGCTACTCTAAATTACCCGTAGGTGTGAATATGGGCATGAACGGCTGTTTGCCTCCGTATAATGGCCCTGTGATAGGCTGGTGACTTGTCCAGTATGTACCTTCGCTTATCCTTATTAGGTCCCGGGGGCAATCCCAGCTGTCTAGGGGGGCTAGCGGGGTACATCCTGGACAAGTCGCACGGCTGACGCACATAAAGACAGACCTCCATTTACTCACACATTCCCACTTACAGACAATTTAGAGGGATCGATAAACCTGCATGTCTTTGGACTGCGAGAGGAAACCGGAGTTGCCGGGGGGGTACCCACGCAGACACAGGGAGAACGTCGCGCAAACTCCCCACAGAAAAGCCATGCAACTCCAAAACCCCGGCTGGTTCTTAAACCGTAAACCAGAGAACATGAAGCACTCACGAAGATAAAAGAGGAGGAAGTGGATGCCAAATAGAAAGAGAGTCACAAGACAGGATTTGCAGAGACAGGTGAAAAGATTTTGAATAATAATAAAAAAAAAAACATTCAGAGGAATAGATAAGTTGTCTCATTTGTCCCACACCTATCATCACCCCCCCCCCCCCCTCCCTCTTCCTCTTTCTTCCCATGCATCCTCCATCTCTGGACAAGTCCCCGGGAAAGAGAGAGGGGAAGAAAATGACACGTCTTCTGTCTGCCACTTCACATTAAATGGGAGCAGACATGGCCAGTCAAACCCAGATAGCCCCGGGGAGAGAGATTGGCGCAGTGTTCGGAAGACTTTTATTAAATATAGCCACACTGCCATATAGCTATCTAACTACACTTAAAATAGAGCCTCAACACGCTGCTGCAGTGCCCTCACTGGGAATGGGATATTATGAAAGTCCGTAGACTACAAAGCAATATCTAATACCTGAGCTCTATATGCTCCGAAATGCTGTATATAGGTAATTCAGAGCCATATATGAAATATAATGATGGTAAGATGGTGACCAATACTGCACATATGCACAGACTATAAATGGAAATTAGGGACATTGTGAGAAATCCTAAATGTTATTTTTGGTAAAAAGCACTCCGTTGTAAAGAGTTTGCTTGTCAATAGTTCTTGGTTCTCAGACCTGGTGTCATTGCCTTGATGTAGGACTAAAAGGCTATGCATAGCTGTAAGTGAAATCATTAGTGGTGAAAGATATCAATATCCCCATCCTGGATTGATTCGATGCTGAAGTCTCAAGTTGTAATTTCCCCTCAGTGGATATTTGATTGTGAGGAAAGTTATTTTTTCTTTTTTTTTTTACAATACAACTTGGAGCGAAATGGCAAGAAACACTGACACTGTACTTTTAACTCCTTTTTTTTTTATATAAGTGACCACTTAACCTCAAAAATACTATACAAACATCATAATAATGACCACAGCTTACTTTGATGCCAGTTTATATACATTCAACCTTCCACAACTGTATAAAGCAGCTCCATCATGGCCAACTTCATTAAAATGCTGTTCACACACTTATACACCACCAGCAATAATAATGAAATTAAAATATAAAAAAGTACACAAAACAGGGGCCAACAACGCCTCTCATGTAAATTCAACCATTACCAGTGGAATGACATGATGTGTCTGTTTCTTTCAATACTGTTACAAATCACAAACCCCAGTGAAATTATGGCAAAAATCATGATTTGGTTAAATTGACAATTTAAGAGGTTCTTTGCTGTCACGGATAAACTGATAACACAACGAAAAGGCCTCAGAAGAACTGACCCGTTTGTAGAAACAAACAAGAGAATAGAAAAGCCAAAAGTATAGAGTAATATGCTTTTCTGATTCTTTATCATTTTGAAGGAAGTGCATGATGGGTTAACCTGGCCTTCTGATGAGGACAGGAAAAAAAAAAAACACTAGGTAGAAGGTTAACTGTTACCAGCACAGATTTCATTGGTTCATCACTATCCATATAGAGAGGCAGCTCATGCATCCAACGCACGGCAACTACTCTGACCCTTGGAAACGGCGGCATAAAATAAGACAAGCCACTCATCAGCTCACGTGAAAACATAACAGCTCTCATGCTCGTGTGTCAGAGAAGCACTGACTCAACCAACAATAAGCTAATATTTATGCCGAAAGTGGAACGAATATCCTCTCTATATTCAATGCATAAATATGCCATGCACATAAATCTGCTCCATATGGACACCACTGAGCGTGGGCTAGAAATTGATTGTCTCATTTCCCCACTCCGATGTGATGAGCTCATACGTACACATACATGCACGCATGTACATATTTCTAAAAAGAATCGAGAATGCAACTAAGCAACCGATACTTGAGGACCACAATTATTTCCCATCCACCATGACATTTCGGAGAACCACTTTGAATAAACGTGTACAAAAACAACGTAGACAAAAAATTATCAAATGAGTTCAGACAAATACTGCATCTTGTAAATTAACATTTTCAAACATTAGAAAGAAACAATCCAAGGAAACCCAAAACGAGCTCAACTTCCCACTTACACGGGAGGAATTGACCACACAGATTAAATCTCGTGTATCAAGGGGAAACCTGTGATCCAGACAGCATTAAAAATGAAAAGCTCAAATGAAGCACCCCAGAGAGGCTGGGTGCAGTGTTGAAGTTGTTCAATAATGTATTGGACCCAGGATATTTTTTTCCTGACATCTGGTGCAAAGGGCTCATTTCCCCTATTTATGAGAGCAGGGACAAAACACACCAGCGTAACTACTGTGGATTCAGCGTCAGAAGTGGTCTGGGTAAATCATGCTGTGCTATTCTAAATCAAATAATACTACATTACTTTGATGAACACTTTGTCTTTAAAAGAAATTGCTTCCACCTCAAACAACACACCACTGCCAAGTGATATGCCTTTCTGACTCCATTAGCAATCATGAAAACCAATAAAAATAAGACTTACGGAATTCTTCAATGTGGTGAGGGAGCCAAATAGTTTCAATTGATGTATGTAATCGATATTTGGAAAATAAACATGCGGTTAAAACTGAAGACAAACAAAATAATGGTCCCCCCCCCCGCAGAAGGGGCGTTTGTCAGGGTTGCAATTTTAAGTGTAACTTTGTTTAATGTAAATGAAGTTGCTGTTGGATGAATGCGTTGCTCCCGGCCCCCAACTCCCAGATAGAGAAGTGAAGGCTGAGTTTTATGCTGATGACCCTGTTTTACTAACCCCCCTCTGAAAAATGGCAACACAGACACCGACAGCTGGGCATAGTCGAAAATATTTACTCCTGCAACTGAGACCTGGTGTTAAATGTGCAGGTCACTAATATACAGATTTTTTTTCGAAAATGCCTCGGATGTCAAAAAAACAAAACAAATAACAATCATGGCATTAAAAAAAATCTAATTACTGAACACATATAAATAGCAATAACTACCTTGCTTAAACCACAACCGCAACAACAACATGGTGTTGAATGTCCAAAATGTAAAAGCCCTAAGAACTATATATGGTAGCTACTGTATATCGTGCTATTTATGCATTGTAAGGTAGCAAAATGTGGGTCCACTTGTTCATCATAACTATATACCTGCTGGGATAAGCAGAATTCCCAAATGCAGAATTAAGCAGATTTCACACATACAAAAAAAAAAAAAAAAAAAACGCCTAGGCAACAAATTAGGCAATATACAATGATAATTTAAATTCATGAATTATTAAACACCTTAAATCTAGATCCCCAAAACCTTGCCATGCCAAACGCCCCCGAGCCCACGAGCTGAACCTAAAGGAGAGAAGATGTGGGAGAGAGGGAGCAGTATACTTCGATATGGATGGCCATAGTCAAGTGCCTGTATGGGTGTGCCATACATCAGCTGAGAGATATAGCTCCTTTCTCCATTCTAAAGAGAGCTGACGGTATAAGCTCGCTAGAGGTAACAGCTTTACTCGAGGGATGGATGATAATAACGTCAGTGTGTGTCTGTGTAGGGTTGTGTGTCTGTGTATGGTTGTGTGTGTGTGATTGGGTGGGTGTGTGTGTGTGTGTGTGTGTGTGTGTGTGTGTGTGTGTGTGTGTGTGTGTGTGTGTGTGTGTGTGTGTGTGTGTGTGTGTGTGTGCTGGAGGGCTAAGACAGTGCCATTTGTCATAGCCATAGGAAAGTGGCACAGTCATAGTTGTGGCAGAAATCTCACGCCTATATGACCTTTGGTAGAACAGGACAGCGACACATCAAACATGCACTTCAATAAACATGCAAACACACAAACACATTCAAGCCAGGTTTTGTCCCATTTGAAGCATTTGAAAATATTTAGATGGCGGAGATTTATTTTTATTTTTTTTCCATATAATGAATGACTGGAGATATTTATTGAGGAGACACCCCGTCCCTTGATATGATGGCATCCATCCGCATTTTACTGCAGATTGAGAGCCATTAGTGGTATTGTGAAACAAGGCTCAGCTGCGTTACAAAAAAAGCTCAAATAAAGATTTTATGAAAAAGTTGCCTTTCCATCTGTTGTTCATGGAGTGGCTCCAGACTGCGGCTCAACATTTGGCAGCCCAAACTGCCACCCTGGCTCTGTTCGGGCACACTGGGTTTTGCAAATATTTATCGAACTCTTCAATGTCAGAGGAGTAACACGCAGTGGTGCGCTTTGCACAAGCAAAGTTCAGTACCTCGGCGTGGAGAGCGAAAGCATTCAAATAACCGACAGCCACCTCTGACGCTTGACCGACAGCCACAGTCGGACTGAGACGCACACCGACTTTGGCTGAGAATAATGTAAACGCTGTCACGGAGGCACACGCAGTGTACAGCCGTGACCTTGGCAAAGACACACGCCGGCACACATCACTTTGGTTCTGCTGAATACGCACTTACTCAAGGGCATGATAATATGCTCTAACTCTTGATGACACACACGCGCGCGCACGCACGCACGCACGGGGTAACACTGGTGAGCAGTCAGTAACGGTTGAGCCGCAGCACAAGCCATGCACTCGTGGTTGGTCAGTCAACTACTCTGGATATGGCTTTCAATAAATCTATACTTTTTTTTTTTTCTTTTTTTGTTCCCCCCCCCCCCCGTCCTTTGCTGTAAAATACCCTTTCACTCTGTCCTTTCCTCTTCATCCCGTGACCTCGTGTCTCCTCCCCTCTTACCCCCCCTCCACCCTTTCATCGGCTCATCTCCCTTTCCCCACTTCGTTCGACTCCCTCCTTTCTAAATCCCTCGTTGCCCCTCCGTCACCTCACCGCGTTCCTGCCCGTCCCTGCCTCTGCCAATCCTCTGTTCTCCCTGTCACTGCAGTGCCCCGAATTTGCATCCAAACACTGCACCTATTCACTGGGTTACAATAACATCGTCGCTCCCCTGATCTAGTCTGAGCGCAACAGCAAACATCCGTCCAAAAAAAAAAAAAAAAAAAAAAAAAAACCCCCCCAGAAAAACAAAAAAGGGACAGGGGACGGGGGGGGGGGGCGAACACACAAACAAAAAGAGGGGGGGGGGGGGGGGGGGGGGGGTTTGGCTTTAATTAAATGTGTAAACAGAGAGGGAAAAGTGAAACGAGAGAGGTGTGTATTAATTATGAGGCCTACACACAAACACACAAAGACATATACACCACGAAATGTGGCGTTTGGCTGGGAGTAGTTGGTAAACAGTGATGTGCGTCTGAGAGGGATACAGTGTCAGCGCGGCATGGCCAGTGCGTCAGTCAAAGCAAACAGCGGCCCTGGGCGTTGTGTGTGTGTGTGTGTGTGTGTGTGGCCGGGCATGCGGCCGTGCGCGCGAGTGTGTACGTGTGCGTTTGTCCCTGAGCCGAGCCCCCCCCCCGCCCCCACTCCACCTCTCTTTAGGAATGGATGCCAGTCAGCATCTAGGCAGAGGAGGAGAGAGCAAATGAAATATTGATCCCTGATAAGACACCGAGTACCGAGGCTCCCCTCTGTTTGTGTGCGCGTGTATATGACACTCCATCAGCACAAAAACGAGGAGTTCACGAGTCATAAACGTAATCAATGATAAACAAATGTGACGGGAGGCCAAAGGTCCCGTCTCTTGGTCATTGTGACACCTGCAGGCAGAGAGTGTCGTTAGACTGTTGTCTGACAGGAGGGCAGACGCACATTTGCCTGTAAACATGACTGGCTTTCCAAGGAGTCGTCATAAACACAATCAGTGGTCCATTTATGTTGCAGTAAATTTACTAGAGGCAGGCCGACACTGGGATGATATATAACTAACTATGGCCACAATATGTACGGGAAATAATTGAACCAGTGTGACCATGCCATGATATCATGGTCTCACCGTTTTATAGATTCCAATTTGAACAGCGGCTGGCTGAATGACAGACCAGCGCCGTCATCCTTAGGGCCAGGTTGAACCCATGCTGGAGATAAAGACCTGGACTCTGAGTCTTGCCCCAATGTGGATTCAGGAATGTATCATTTGCCCTCAAACCCATGCTCATACAAGCATATCACCGCCTAAACCACAAAAGACACTATCTATTTTCGGCCCAAAACCACTTGGGAGGAATCAATGCAAGCCCGGACCAAGTTCGGCCCACAGCCTTTTGTTGACCTATTGATCGACAATGCATATAGAGATCATAGGTGAACGAAGGGGGTTCTAATTATTGAAGGCTAAATAAGGTAAAACACACAAAAAAGTTCTATAATCGGAATTAGCTCCTGCAGTATGGAAAGAAGATAAGGTTTGCTGCCAAATACACACACACACACACACACACACACATTCAAATATGCACACATATAGGCGTGCACACGATCGGGTGAGCAAGTTTAAAAAACAAAGTGGCAGTTTAAATATAGTTTGCACAAGCGGCACGGAGTGTTGCGGAACTCTCTGCACTCTGTCTTCCCATCATCACTTTTAGAGGTTAAAGATAGTGGATGTCAGTTGGCGTGTGAAAGTGTGTGTGTGTGTGTGTGTGTGTGTGTGTGTGTGTGTGTGTGTGTGTGTGTGTGATTGTGCGTGGGTGTGTGCGTGCGTGCGCATGTGCGTGTGCACAGGTCCTGCACTCTGCTAGCTCATCAACACTTTCTGAGTGTTATTGTATGTGTGTGTGTGTGTGTGTGTGTGTGTGTGTGTGTGTGTGTGTGTGTCTCTCTCTCTCTCTGTGTTAGTTTGTGTGTGAGTGTGACGCAGCCCCGCTCTGTATTCATGTCTCGTGCTTACTGTGCTCTGAATGAATGTTACTCCAGCCTGCTGGGTAAAGGGGGGGGGAGAGAGAGAGAGAGAGAGAGAGAGAGAGACAGAGAATAGGTAAAGGGATGGATGAAAGCAGAGAGGGAAGGGAGGATTAGAAGGGGTGCGGGAGGATTGGAAAAGTGCATGCGCTGGGGATTTTTCTCCCCCCCCCCCCCCCCCCCCCATGCGCTGGGGATTTTTCTCACCCCCCCCCCCCCCCTCCTTCAGGTGCAATGCGGAGAAGGTGTTAAGATCTGCTGAATTTGCTTACCCATAATCCTTAGCAGGTCCCTGTGAATAGGTCACTGCTAGGAACAGGAAGAGTAGTTGTTGAGAATGTTGCCAAAAGAGCACCTCGCATGAATTCTCCTAAGAGTTTTCATCAGATAAAAGCCCCACAGGGTTTTTTTGTTTTGTTTAGTTTTTGTTTGGAATGATAGCAATTAACAGCCCATGAAGCTGGCAATTCATGAAACGAGGCAAAAAAAAAAAAAAAAAAGTCCCTGTCTCTTCCGCTCATTAAATCACTATAGACTTTGTTGTTAATGTTCCCCCTGCAAAGCATTTATCCTGCGAGGACCCTTTTTTGCAAATGTAATAGCAGGAGGGATAGAAAGAGCCCCGTCACTGTCCCTTCAGCTTTAAATTCACACTTAAAAAGCTATTTATAAACTGTGCCCTTCGCAAATCACTGTACAGCCCACATCCGACCGGAAGGATCCACTTGGCATTTTTCCTTTCTCTTTCCGAGCGCCTCCGTCCACCTCTTAGGCCGTCTGTGCGAGTGCCCTCGCCCTGCTTAATCTGGCAACGTGCCTTTGCTGCTGTGGGGTCAGTCTGCCTGTATTGTCTTTTTTTTTTTTTTTGCAGACTATAGAGATAGTCTTCTTATTAAAACATTTTAAAACCATTTGTCTTGCACACAATAGTTTTCGACATCTTCATATCATTAATTGGTCCATGGTGTGTTTTTAGACAGACAAAAATATCTCTGGGGGAGAAAAAAAAACAAAACAGTAAAACACAATGTAATCTGCCGTTATTGATACTACTGTGGGTCTGTTTAACAATCTGTAATATCCTCCACTCGGTTCAGCCTTAACTACAAACTGGTAAAAGTGCCCTGTGGGTCACTGGGTAGCATCTAATTCCAAGAATTCTGAATGGATCCAGTTCAGGTACCAGAGCTAAAATAGACAAAAAAAAAGTTTCAGGTATACTGTTACATAGCTGCTCTACAGCCAGATAAAAAAAAAAGGCAGCTTAAAGTTTTTGGTTGGAGTGAGTCATGATTTTTGTGGTTACTCTGAAGTACTTCAGCCCTCCTGACATTTGTTCTCTTCACATCTTGTGGGATGCCGTGAGGAACCCCTGGTCTCTTGTGAGTGACCCTGTATCCCTCACACGACAAATTGTACCAGCAACTTGCAATCAATCAAAGATAAATGGCACATTTTAAAAGCATTTCTTTTTTTAAAACATCAAATCTATATGATGTGTGCTAGTGTCCTCATTTCTCCACATAGAAACTTTGTCGGAAATTAAATCCATTGCGTGTAGATCATGAGTTATTTTTCCTGAACATTTCTTTTGTACTTTGCGTCTCGTCTTGTCTTAATGAACACACCAACATTTCCAATGCAGCCAAGTGGTTTTGCCGTTTTTTTTTTGTTCTTTATTTTTATTATTCAAACGTCCCTACTTTTGCTTTGTGGTAGATTGTTGTTTTGTGCATTTTCAGAGGATTCTAACTGTGATAGGTTCACTGGAAACTTCTTTAACTACTCCCAAAGCACAATCCACTTTTCTCAAGTCTGTTATTCATGTTATATTGTAGACAAATAGTTATTTCATTGATTGATTCTGAAATCAATCCATCATTTGTTTTTGCAAGGTTTAAGCTTGGATCAAGGTAAACCAGATTGTTTCACATCTTTTCAAAGTCTTTTCAGAGTCTTATTTCAAATTGATAGAAACACTGTGGACAACACATTCTTAAGTCAACGTAGAATAAACAGCCACAAATAGGTAAAACTATGCAATGAGAACCACATATAAATTAGCAAAAAAAGTCAGATTTACACAAATGCACTCACATCCCTTTCTTGAGCAGCTGAATCTCATTGGTTCATTCATCAAAGCTTGCTTCCTGTGCTGGTCTCCCACCGGAACCAATTTGTTCATAACCCCATGAATTTTGGCACCCCTCGTCCCCAGTGTGGAGACGAAGATGGCTTCCGACATAATTAGTCTGTACCAGGCACTACCGTCACAGTGACAAAAACCTGACCTTATGCAGGTCTGTAATTCTGGTCTGCGCCGAGAAGGCACAAAAGGCGATGGAAGGCACACGGAGGGAGGTGAAGAAGATGATAAGGTATGAGTAAAAAGTGAGAGAAAGATTAAAAACTATAATTATAATTAGGTGGAGCTGTTGAGGGACCGAGGAGAATGAGAGTGATGGGGGGGAAAAAAGTGAAGAGAGATCGGGACAGGGCAGAATTAAAAAAATAAATAAAAATTGTGACCAAGTGTTGCCATATATAACAGAGAATGCAAGAGTGTGTGAAAGGTAAGGCGAAATGCGTCGTCAGGCCAACTGACGGATAATATGAGCCAGTTTGCATCAAACAGCACAAATATATGGGAACAAAAAGTGAGATGGAACATTCGGATCTCCTGAATACGTTCAAAATGACTTGTCACTCTTCGTCTCCCCTAACTGTCTATTCAGACGGTGAGAATTAAACTGATTGGATCATCTTCTCTGGGATTCTGAGGGTTACTATGGTCACTGTGTTTCATGATGATGATGATGATGATGATGACGACGACGTTTATTTCGAAGGCAGAAGCACATGTATCAAAAACAATGAATACAAGAAAAAGCATTTACTTATTGCAAATGTTCGAAAAGGAGTAGGACGAAGTACATTTTTCTTCTTCTTTATTCCTATTCTATACCTGTATCTACAACAATCCGAATCTATTTCGCAACTTCAATAAATCTAAATATCAACATCTATCCCAGTGTTATGGACAACCCCTTGCTTCCCTTTGTTTTAGAACTTTTTACAATAAACCATGAAGTGAAGCCAATACCACAAAGAAGAGCAACAGCGTCACCTTTGTCGCACCAACGCTTCAGTTCAGACTCCAGTTCAAATTCTCCTGCTTGTAGGAAGAATGACCATTATGAGCAGGGAAGAAATATAATCATCACAATAAGGAGTCAAAGAGTCCAAAAAACGGCCGGTTTGGTTTGATGCATCAACCAAACACCAGACTTGATATTTCATTTTCTCCTGTTCACATTCTATTTTCAACCAACAATCAATGTAGTTCTCATAGCCGTGACCTTGAATCAAGTGCTTATCCTCACTCAAAGTGCAACCCTCCCCCTGCTCCTATGTAAGCCATATTTTGCCCAAAGAGTGTCCAACCTGAACTAAATATATATTTTATATATTTTCACACTGCACTGCACATATTAACTAAGCTGCTTGTTTAAAAGAGATCTCCTCGTGGTACCTGTCATGAATGAGGTGGCTTTTTGATTTCCAGTACAGGAGGAAACAGACCGTCCGCATCGTTCATGCGTTGAGACAGTTCGGGAGGGACAGCAGACAGTTGAGTACTTGGACAGTAACACAGAGCAACAGCAAAGGGGTTGACGGGGAGGTGCATCACGATAAACATGCAGGGACAGTGAAGGAAGGAGAGACAGAGAGACGCACAGGACGGAAAAGAAAGAAAAGAAAAGACCGCCGCGTGTACTACGCAAAGTGTTATTGTCTGAAGTGAAAAACATGCAGTGTGCTAAACTGGTGGGATGTGCCTCCCTGAGGTAGAACATCTTGCTGTACCACCCCGGTCCACAATTACAGTAATGACAAGATGTTGCCGAGCAACAGCCACCCTGTTATTAACACCTGCACGTTCACAGGCACAGGTGCACGTCCGCACATGGCACACTCTCTCACACACACCCACACGCACGCACGCACACGTGCGCGCATGCACGTACTTCATGAGAGTGGGCGAAAAGCATCCTGCAGCCTTATTAATTTTCCTCTAAACATCAGTGGAATAAAACTCTTATAAGGAATGAGGGTGGAAAAGGTTAATAACCAGCCTTATTCATTTTGGATTAAATGTGCTGTAATGAAATCACAGCGCCGTGCTCAATAAACTGTAAAGTGTTGCACTTCAGAAGAAGTTCGCCATCTCACCCTGCAGCAGTTGTCTTATCTGCCTCCTTCCGATCT
>JAFBJU010000120.1:326199-387384 GCA_016785305.1 Colistium nudipinnis | reverse complement strand
GATGTGTATAAGAGACAGATATTGTCATGGTGACTCACAAAGTGTGTGGGAGATAAAGAAAAGCGTCAAAAACGTAAGAAGATGAAGAAAAAGTTTCCAGGAAATGTTCTCAGTGAGTCGCTTGAGGACAAATGGTGTGTGTCTGTGTTCTTTTTGTTTGTCACTTCAGATGACTGAGTTTGATTTGCGAGAAGAAGAAGAAGAAGAAGAAGAAGAAGAAGAAGAAGAAGAAGGAAAAAAAAAAGCCTCTCGTGGGGAGTCACGTTCCTTTGAAATGTCAATGAGACGATTCAGGGAGTGGTTCTGTTAACAATTGGGCCCATTACCAACCAGGCTGGTTTACACCCCGATGCTAAGTGGTGATGATTGAACCTTTCACTCGACTCGTCCTTTATGGATGGACAAAGACAAAGTGATATGCCCCTGTCGTCACAACGCAGTGCCTGGTCCCATTAGGGTTCAAGGAAAAACGGAGCAAATAAATAAACAGACACTGAAATATATTTGGGTTGCTGCGAAATCATTTGTATTTCCACGTACAATCAATTCACATTAGCCGGGAAATGGCTCACAAAGTCGTTGACTGATGAGGGCGGAGAAAGGTAGAACAATAGATGGATGGAGGCACAGCCCGCGATATTAGATGATCTTAAATGAGCCAGCACCAAGACGAGCCGTATTTTTGAACAAAATGTTTCATTCATTTTGCACCCTCTGCTGTGCTTCGCTCTCGTGGCTGTGCCCGCGTTTTCCTTCACAATGTGGTGGCACATCCAGAAGAGATTTGTCATCACTGACCTATGAAAACCATGTATTTCCATCAGCGTCAACTCTGTGTGAGCTGGGAGAAAAAAAACACGGTTCTTTTTTTCCAACTTTGTGGAAATGCATTTATTTGATTGTTTTGGTTTTTTTTACTTATAAGGTGGAGGTTTAAATATGTATTTACTTTAAGGAGCAAAAGAATGTTGCCACGAAGGAAACATGTATCTTGCGCTCTTATCTCAAATTTGGAAATTTAGAAAAACATGTGGGTTTTGACTGGACATATAGGTCGCATTGTAGAATAAACTAAACTAAAGCGACTTCTTCTTTGTTTGGCTTCCTATGAAAAAGAATTTAATTCGGCTTAGCTGCCAGGTCAGAGCATATTACAGGCAGAGCACTGGCAAACTTTCAACATGATCCCAGATTTAAGTTTCACAAATGAGTTGCAGCTGTTTCCATAACAACTCGCAGCGTTAATATGAATATATAATCCTTCACACTTGTTTACCTCCAAAGATGTGATGGAAGGGAGAGAATACCAGCATTCGCCCTGGCTTGCCATTACAACTCACTTTGTTGTGTCACAACAAGTTCCATCAAGTCGGCAAACTGCAAAAAAAAAAAAAAGAAGAAGAAGCTGAAGCGTTAAAACCCTGATTATGTTGCAATATAAACTGACTTTGATGAATTCTCCAAGCTAAACTCAATATAAAAACAGAGGGTAAATAAGTTATATCAACAAAACACATATACAGTATGTACATTAAGCTACTGGTAAACGAGTCATTAATTCCATTAAATTCACATAATGAAGCTATTTCAAGCAACACGGCACGCACCGCAGGGGGATGTACTGCCCTGTGTGTACCTCACACACTGCGGACACATTTGTTAATTATTTAAATCCTCTGACATGTCAGTGGTGGCTGACAGTAATTGACCTTCTTTGCTTTTCTATGCGGCGGGGAAGATGTTCTACACAGAGTGAAGGCCGAGATCATTCGGATTACAGCCGTCAAACTCGGGTTACGTTCTCCATCAGAGCTTCTGCTGGGTCAGCAGGATTATCGCGGGGCACTCTCAGTTTGTGCATCGTTGAAACGGTCAGCTTGCTGTTTTTCTTCCCTTTTTTTTTTTTCTTCACGCGAGACATCCAATCAACCCGGACAACACTTCCACCCAGGTAATGCATGTAAATGATGACTTAGCCAATTAAAACGAGGCAAGCTACACATTTACTGTTCTGCATAGCCCACAGTGAGAGCGCGTTGTCCATTAACCTGAAGGTCGTTCCAAGGCTTTTCTATTCTGCATGCGAGTGTCCTTGGGCAAGACACTGATTCCCAAATTGCTCCTCACGGCATAGCGTGCAGTATGTGACTGTGCGTGTAAAAGAGAATCTGCAGTGTATAAGATAGGCTAAGATAAGATAATCCTTCATTGTCCCGCAGTGGGGAAATTTGCAGTGTTGCAGCAGCAGGGTAAAAAGTATACAAACATAAACGACACAGGTTCAGAAGAGAGTAAACTAAGAGTGTGCAAGAGTGGCAAAAAAAAGTACTGAAGAAACAATATATACAGTGACCTGATTATATGCAGTGGAAGAAGGGCTGCGTGTAATGAAAGTGATATAAGCAGTTCAAGTATTGAGGACAACAAAGAACACCTTATGCGGTTTTGAATTTACAGAATGAATGGGATCTCTACTCATCCAGGAAAAAGTGAAATTTACTGTACACACAATTAATGGAACTGAATTTGTACTATGTTACAGGTTAACAAAATATAGTATAGTTTTGAAATCTGCGATGAGGCCGACCAGCGGCGAGTCGTCAGAGAACTTCTGCAGGGGACAGGAGGGTGCGTTGTGGCGGAAGTCGGCAGTGAAGAGTGTGAAGGAGAAACGGTGCCAGGACCGTTCCCTGCGGTGCCCCTGTGCGGCAGGCAACTCTGTCACAGACAAAGTCCCGGTACAGACCATTTACCATTATGCTCAGATGGTGAATCGAATTTCACTGGCCTAAATTTTTAATTTCTCTTCAAAGCCCATCTGTGGACATGGCAATTTTAGAGTGCTCTAACAAGCTGGAGAATCCATGAAAAAGAGAGCTGCATGTTTGTTGTGGGTGAGTGTGTTTTACCTCAAAGATTTATAGCAACAGTTATATTGTAGACAGCTTATTTAACTGCTGATGTGATGGTGACGTTGACACTAACATTTCCTACAATAGGGAAATATTTTTTTCAAACTTGATACTGTTTTTATTGAGATAATAGGTGGTCATATGACTAGTCATTAGCAGTTTTTGTCATCTCAACCTGTTTTCTTCCGTACTCTTGGACTGGTCATTTCTATTTATTTTTTATGTTCAAAATATATACTTTTTCTTTGAAAAATAGAGCAACATCATAACAATCTCTTCCATTTCTTGTTGGCTCAATCGCTGAAAGACAACTCGTTTCTTACGGCTCTCCCCATCTATTCTGTGGTTTCAAAGTTCAAAAATGTTCCTCTCCTAAAAGTTTAAAATTGTAGTCAAAACTTTTGAAATGAAACCAAACTTCTGCTGGTGGTTCAAGCTGAAATCTGAGGGAAGAAGTGTGAAGAAAAAAAAAAGCGATAGTAGAGTAGTTATAATGAAACTGACTGGAGGCATAATACTGCATTAATGCAATTATTTAAGTTTATTTTTTTTGATACACTGAAGAAGCAGTCGGACACATTGCAGCGGGAGCAGGCAAACTAGGCAATTGCAAAAGCCACAACACAAACGCAAAAGCCACAACACAAATGCAAATGCAACAGCGGAAGACGATCACAACAGAGTGTGCGCAACGGTTCCAATATCGCTGGTGGCTGGCATTAATACTGAATACTTTTATATATGCTGAAAAAACAACTTCCACAGAGTTGACTATTGCTCGTGCACATCTCAAGGTCAACCTGAGCCTAAATTTGGTTTTGTAACACTTGCTGGGTTTTTTTTTTTTCCCCCACTGTGAGTTCAGTTTCAGAATATTTCACACCTGTCAATCAACCGACAACCACAGGAAGAAATGGAAGTCTCCGCCTTGGACAGGTCTGTCAAAGATGTCGCCAACTTAGTCTCAAACCATTATCTCTCCATCCGGGCTGGGACAGTCGGCATGGCTGGAGAGCCACAAAGATCACCTTTTAGCTTAATGAATACCACCACAATGAATGATTGGTACGTCATCTTTATTCCAAACGTTTTTTTTTGTTTCACAAATGAAAAGAAAATATAAACTATGGCTCTACTGTTCTTCCTGCTGTGGAACTACTCGGCAAATACCGCCACTCATCGTGGATTTGAGGTGCAACCAATTCGCGTTGACATCTTCAAGAATTATATAAATCGCATGAAATGCCTCACAGATATACACGTTTACAAAAACCTATACGTACGTACGTGGGCGACGGCAATTGCAAACAGATTTTCTACCTCCCACTGCAACTTCCTCCAATGCGCCGAATTTTAATCCCTGACAAATACCGCAAAAAAAAAAAAAAAAAAAGGTTGATGACACTGCGGCTGACTCAGCCAGACGGTGGAAATCTTCATTGTGCTAATTAGATCCTTAGCTGTCAGTTAAAGACTTCTATCTCCCCCTCATCTCCGTGCCCATCTAATCCGGCCTTATCTGCAGGCTCCATCTCAAGGTGATCGCTGAGATAGTCTCGACCACGCAGTTAAAAGGAGCACTATTGTCTGAGTGCGCAGAAATTGCAGCTCATTTCCCCTCAGTCAAACTTGTCCAAAGTCAGGCTAAATGTTAGTGTTTGTGTGTGGGCGCGCGGGTATGTGCGTGTGTGCGTGCGTGCGTGCTTGTTTGCGTGCATGCGGGTCATTTTGAATGGGTGTTGTCGCACCAGGGCCCTGGGGGAACATTTTCTCAATTGGTACAAAATGTCATTTCCCCACTGCAGGCCATCATGCAGCAAACAAAACCAGACGTACACACACGTGGAGGCACACACACACACACACACACACACAAACACTAAAGTTAAATAAAACACAGCTGGCTTGTTCAAACCCCGTACAATTGGTTTTGCTGCAGGATAAACATTTTGATTCAATGCCACCACCAGCTGTGTTCAGGTCGTTTTCATGGTGTTTATACGCTTTCCCGCTCGCACTGGGTTTGTTACATTTGGAGCACCTCAGGGACTCGCACTCCTGTGTTCTGCTCAAGCAAACACTTCTACGTAAAAAAAAAAAAAAAGGGGGGGGGCGTCAGATGACTCGCATGAGGCGATTTGACAGCGAGATGAGACCGCAGCGAGCGTCCATCTCGGGCAGCGAGACACATGAGACGAGCCTTAAAGCAGCGGCAGCCATTGATCGCCTGTTTGCAAGTGAGAGGAAAAGTGCCTGCAGCCCTGCTTTTGGTCAACCGCCTGAAAGGAGACAGCGCGCACAAGCTGTCCGTCGCTGCATCACGGCCGCCGGGACGTCAGGCAGCAAGTCCATAATCGTTACTTTAACACTATCAAGTTCTGCAAAGTGCCCTGAAAACTCAGTGCGGGCCCGACTTCCCCCGTAGGAGAAAAAAACAAACAAAAAGCGGCTAAGACCTACCGTCCTGGGCACTGGTCTAAAAGAAATAAAATAAAATGATGGACGTATATGCTTTGTTTGAACGTCTACAACCGTCACAAAGGGCTTGATCCATAGGGCAAGGACGTTAGAAGAGAAAACCAAGATTAAAAGACCGCTTGGAGCCGAATGCCAACACCAGGATATGCACGTGTGCACTCTGAATGCCAACATGCTAAGGTTAAGAATGAAGGTATACACTTTACCACGTTACCATGTTGTTATATACGTTTTTTTTACATATATATATAAAAATCATGTTCGTGTCCCTACATTTGTTAATGAGCACTCTGTTTGGGTTAACGGTGATGTCATAGGTGTTGCCGGTGTTTAGGCATGCCCCAAAGCGACCTCATGGTGCCGGATCAGAAGTGCGATTCCTGGAAAGGCGTGTGCAGTGAAAACACAATTGTCTCCGCGTCGCACGAACACCGCCACTCCAAGGCGATGAATGGCAGAAACTTTGACACTGGGAGCTTCCATTAACCTTATTAGATCAATGGATGCGGCGCCTCGAAGCATAAATTAGCATGCGCGCCAGGCTAATTGATATCGAGGAATGGCTTTCTCCACGCGGTCCATATTAGGATTGCATGCGAGGGCAAGTGTGTGAACATGTTAATACGTGTTCATTAATTCTTTAACCTGCTTGATTAATGTCCTCATCAGCATAACAGTCTCTCTTTAATCCACTATATCACAGTGATTATTTCGGGATGTTAAACAGCTCGAGTGCCCTTCAAGTCCGTTTTATGTATGCTCCTGGTGGGCAATCTCACAGTAAATATGAAAGTGGTCCATTCCAGTCAGCGTTTAAATCATCCATTAGGCTTCAATATTTTAACCAACCTGTCGAAATGTTTCGTGATTTTCTGCTTTGTTATTCTCCAAATGTACACATTGCCAGAATATTCGCCAATCTTCTCGCTCCAGGTTCCTTCAGACACTTCACAGTTACAAACCGGCAATTACTTTACGAAAACTTTGCTGTTCTGTCCGCAACGCCACTTCTTTTATCTTTTTGCAGGCCTTTCAGCCGCACGTTTTAATGGTCGCCCCCCGCCGCCTGACATTCCTCATTATTAAGCTGTCACAGATTTAAAGCAGTTCGAAGGCAGAAGGACAAAATGTGAGATACGGTGCTCTATCAAAGACGTATCATTGCACGTAGAGGTTCATAAAATGCGCCGCAGTTTTATTATTGACTTGGGTGAGGTACGGGGGGGCTTTGTCGTATATCGTAAAAACCCCGACGTCAATAGTAATAAAATAGTACGAGTGTTAAGTTTCAAGTTTCAAGTTACTGTGGGTAGACCAAATATTGTGATAGTGAACAACTGTCCACCAGCCTGAGTTAGTTGGACTATTGGACACACATACTGTACATACACAAGGGAAGGATGATGATATTCTCCAACTTGCGCTCGCACATATACACAGCCACACTGCTGAGCAATCGTGTACATTGATGAGGAAAATCACAGTCGTAAGCCATAGAGTATACATGGTATACACACACGCACACAAACAAATCACAGCTTTCGACACACCCGGGGTTTCATTGTTTAAACCGACACGTTTTTATCATGGCGCTCCTCCTTTTTTCCTACTTCACTCGAACATGGCATTGTCCCATGACAATAGGCCGGCAGTGAGTCTAGCGTGCTACTTCTCTCAGAAGTGAACAATACTAGAAGGGGAACGGAATAAAGAGTGTGCAATGCTGTCGCTATAGTGACTGCTAGGTCTACCGCTCCCATCACCTTGTTTTTTTAAAACACATAAGGTTACAGTCGGTTACCATGGCGGAATAACAACATACGGTGGGTTTACCGAGAGTAGTCAGGTCCCCCTGCTCTCCACAAACACCTTTATTCTCTATACTTCGGCAGCGGGGGTGGAAGCTCTAGTTTTCTTTGTTGAGGTTCATGCTGCTGCGTGTGTTATTAACACCGTCTACCTTTCGTGAGGGGAAAAGAGTCACTTTCCGGTCCCACATCATATTATTCACTTCGCAAACCACGTACTTTTGCTACCATGCCTTGGCTCTCTTTGTTCCGCCATCGTGTGAATAAAGTCCGGCGGCTGTGATGCTTCTTTAGGTAACGTGGCGCCGTCCGTACTGGTCGAATTGCCTGAAAAGTTACAGGCTAAAATAAATATGTAAATGAAAAATATTATATTAACATAGAATAAACATACTGTACTCAATTACAACCGCGAAGCACAGCTACCTCAATTGGTTTTGTTTCAAAGGCGGCAGGAATGTGAATTATTTTAATATTGTTGCCAAGGCATGAACATGCAGCTAAGCCTAATAGACAATGCAGGATTTGTATCTGGCTATAAATAAGTGAATTCATTGATTAAATGATGTTAAAACTTGAAAACAGTGGCTCCAAATTATTCATACGAATGACATTCAAACTGCTGAGCTCCGATTTTATGGTGTGTGCCGCTACACCTCTTGGCCTCACTCATTGCCATTAAGCTTACATCCATGTACTAATGGTCATCATCATCATCTTGTCACACCGCGTAACATTTGATTGGAAGAGAGTGTCTTTGCTGAGCTTAATCTATCCTCGCTGGGAGTGATACATTATGTAGCCTGTGTGCATGATGCTAATTAAAATATTTAGATTTCATCTATTAAATGATTATGATTATTATTAGAATTTTTTTTTAATCCTCGTCTCATTGTTGTGTCTCTCTCCATACCACTCTGACTTAAGACATACACACAGGCACTCAGCGGGGGGTAATTTTGTTACAATTTTGGGACCGCAACTCTCTCTGTGCTCGCGTGTGTGTTCCCGTGCGTGTTTATGCGAGCTAGGAAGAGAGAGAGAAAGACATCGTGAGAGAGGGAGGAAGGAGAAAGCGGTTATATCGCATAATCAACTCATTGTTGTAATGAAATGAGTGATGTTGACTGTAATAATTGGCCGGTGTGTACTTTTACTGGGAATCAAATAAACAGAAGTGCTTCCTCAAAGCTCCACATCAGATATCGAGCCTTGATTGCAATTCAAACATGATGGCTAATGTTTGAACAAAATCAATGAAGAATAAATGAAAAATACACAAAAAAATATGACATCCAATCCGGTTAGATCAACAGCTTGTCTCGAAGCTTATGAACCGCGCATTTATTACAGATCTATCTACCAGGTGCAAAAACGGGTTCCATATTTTCTCCGATTTGACTGAGAAGTTCCCCTCCTCCGATACAGCGTGGGCAGGTGTGTCCTCAACGACGCTCTCTCCACATCCCTCCATCACTCAGCTTTCACCACGACTACTTGGGTATGCCGTTCCTTCGTTCCGCCCACTGACATTACTTTCCACGCAGACAGCCATGCTCCATATGATGGGCGCACTCGGAAACAATCAATCAAGCGGTTAGAACGCAGCCCCTCTTGCCAAAAACAACTTGCCAACGATCAACGTCTCTAAGAATGAAGTCGATGCCGAATGGCTCTCTTTGAAACAGATGACGGCGGAGATTACCCGGACCGACCGGAGCATTCATTCTGAAAAGAGACGTCGCTATTGAATTCTTTGAATGCGATTTGTCAATACTGCGAGCATCGAAACTAAATTCCAAGCACCGACCCCAAAAAAAAAACGACACTATCTCGTGGCTACCGATACCACTACCGAGGTAGGTAAGAAACTATAATCCTGCCGGGTAATGCATGGTATTGGGAATCCGTTGCCCCGTGCTACTTGCCCACCGGGCCATTAGTAATTTCATAGATCGGAGTTTCAATTTCATGCCCTTCGTGGACTATATAAGATAAACCCCACTTTATAGGGCTACATCCGAAAATAGCTCCCAACCAAACACTCTCGGATGAATTCCCCTTTAAAAGGGCCGGAAGGTCTCTGAGAAAATATACTCACAGTTTGTTTACCACGAAAGGCCGGACCTACAGCAAACGATCAACACACTTGGCAGATAAAGATCAATGGAATTCTTTTTTTTTCTTTTTTTTTTCCTCCAATGCATCGGATCTCCCCCAGGTGACGAAACCTACCCTGGGATGACCTCTGCCCCCGCAGACAATTGATAAACGCCCCGTTTGGGGGCCATAAAGCGCCGTTGAAAGTTGTTTTGCAGGGTCCACTGATGCACGGGAGATAGCCAACAATGACTTACACCACACCATTATTCAAATTGGATCTATTATCCGCAGAGAAGCTTAATTTTTTGCATGTACTCAGAAGCAAAAGGAACTGTAATTCATATAATTTATAGCCACAGAGGAGGAGGCAATAAAATGGGAGCCATTAAACGGGGTTTTCAAAGATGAAATTAGTTTTCATGCAATTATGAGTCTCCGCTAATTCCTGACACACAGGCTCTGAGCACGGAGAGGGGGAGGTGCCGCGCATCGACACCGACGCGCACATGGATACCGACATGCCCGCGCGCACACTCTCTTCTTCGGGGCGCCACTGTGTGCCGTCGGTCTTGTTAGTACCTTGTCGTCAACCGCAGAACGTGGGTAATTAAAGGCGCGTGAGATGTTTATGAGGATTGCTCGCGAGACATCCTCCCACGCGTCCTCAAACCACCACCCTTCACTCCATCAGCTCCATCCAACACTCGCACAGCAGTCACAGCCGCGGCGTGGCATTTTTACACACCCTCGTAGGCGACGGATCGTTTCAAATGTATGAAATCGATCGGATGGTCCCGAGGTCGCTTGGAACGTTGGAATGTGTGCGCATGGCATGGCCTGCGCGAGTGTGAAGGTCCTTTGATTGAGGAGGTCAAGGGTGACAGCCCACGCAGCAATTAGAGGTGCGGGGAGAGCGTTTGAGTGTGCACGTATGTAAAGTGATGAGGGAGTTTTGAATAGAGGTGCAGGGACAGATGGCGCGCTCTCGTTGCGGCGCGATAGTCCAACGCATCTGAACACTCCTCTTTCTTTCATTCTGTCTGTCGCTCTCAATTAAACTTCCTGCAGCCGCTCTTTTCACGCCCCGCGCTCCATCGCTCGCCGACGGAAAATCCCGACAATCAATGCATTCAGTCAAGACACGAAACTGACAACTGCTGAATTGGCATCGTATCATTTTCTCTTTTACTTGGTGAAAGCGCCATAATCAGACGGCGGCCCCTGTTCCCCACAAAGCGCTCGAACCTGGCTTCAATAGGTTTCCAATTGGAGCGTATTCACTGCTTTGTATGGGGCTATCAATCGCACAAGGCACGCTATGTAAAGGCTCTAATGCAGTCCAGAAACCTAATACCTCTATCGGGCCGTATATTAAAGCGGCTATTCTGCCGTGGAAAAAATACTTCTGGAAGCTCCTGAGAAATACATGAGATCCGTCCATTCCCGCCGGCCCACCAGCCCCTGTGTTCCAATTGCCTTTCAGGAGAGATTGAAAAGTCTCCGAGAGTCCTCCGTCTCATTTCCACGCCTGTCAGAGACCTCTGCGCTGAAGAAGAGAGACGTGAGCTAAGGAGGCTGTGCACAGATCAAAGACTTTATAATGTAGTCCAATGAAGCCGGGAACTCCCAACGCCATTACCCGCAATGACACGCAACCAAATCACCATCAGAACCTCCCTGTCAGCTTTTAAGGAGCGAGAGTTCACGCCATTCTCTGAAGAGAAGAGGGCTTTTGACAGTCAAGGGGACTGCAGGAAGAAAAAGGGATGGAGAAAAGGAGCCAGAGAAAGACGGAGAACGGTGGGAGGAGGGCTCCGGATGAGATGAAAAGATGAGAGGTAATTGCCTATATTACGGGGGGGGGGGGGGGGGGGGAGGGGGGGGGGGGGGGGGGGGGGAGGCAGGAGGATAAAGACAAGCAGGCGACATAGCACAGTTACACTATTCGGCTTCGAAAAGGTCACCTGTGATGTCAGCTGCAGCTGCTGCTGCTTGGCCGTTCGGAAACGAGCGCGCACGCGCCCACACTTTACTGAACACACCGGGGTGAAAGTGTACTGCTTGCTTCGATGGCTTAGTCATCTGTTCCAAAAAGTGTTCTTTGCTTGTATAGAGTGTTCACATTTTTTTTTGTTTTTTCCCCCCACACACACACGCGCGCGCACACACACGCTCACAGGTGCATCAGCCCCCGAAAAAAAAAAGGCTCTTCTCTCTTTAGATGGAGGGAGCCGAGGTGAAATGAGCATCGGATTCGGTGCCATAAAAAATTCTCAATTGCAGTTAGAATTTTTACAATTTTTCCTCAAAGACTGGGCCTTACCCTCCTCAATCATCCAACGTTTGCCTCTTTCATTGGCCTCCCCCCCATTACTAATCATTTTATACCTTCTCATATTTTTAAACTTCGCCTCATCCCATCCTCTTCAATCCCCTATCTCTCTCATAAATCTCCCCCTTCCTCACTCATTTAGTCCCACTTAAATCCCTCCGTTCCTCTCCCTCTGCTTCATCTCTACCTCAGCTGCACGATCCGCTCAAACCTTTCCCCTCCGTTTCCTCTTTTCTTCCTTGACCCCCAACCCGGCGTTTATCTTCACTGCCTCACATCCTTCCTCACTTCTCTTATTGCCAGCCCGCCGTGCCCTCCCCTTGACTCTCTTACTTCCCATTCTCCGCTCCGTTTGCTCCCTGGCTTTCACCTGCCGCCGTGCCACCAGTGAGCCTGCCTGTGAGATAAGCGGCCCCAGTGTATAGCCATCAGGTTCCTGACAAGGTACGGCCCCACGTGTTCAGACATGACCCACAGCCGAGCAGCCATTGAACCTGTCAGAGAGCAACTGGCGGCTGAGGGCACAAGATGGCTGCTGGCGGACAATGCAGCCCTGGCAGAGCGGAGCGTTTGAATTGTCGTTTGGACACACTGGAGAGGGACGACCTTGTCCACCCCGAGCATGCTGTCAAGAGCGGAAGACTGGGTAAGGTCGAGCAGGGGGGGCAGTGACGGAAGCGAAAGCAATAGTTGTAGTTGTAGTAACCTGCTCGCTTACAGACACGCAGACGAAAGAGTAAAGGTGCAAAATTACACCCAGGAAAAACTAAATGGATATCACCACAGACATGACAAGGCTCTCACACACAAAACAATCACGCATACATTTCATCTTCAGAAAAAAGCGAATCATCTTTCTCGAACACATCCGCCCATGCACGTCCACTCGTGAATAACCGATCAGTCGCCCACCTACAATCTGACACACAAACACACACACACACACACACACTGTCAGAAACACACACGCGCCCACGTACACCAGAGTCCCTGTGGGACTCATGCCGCCGCGTTAGTCTTGTAGTAGGGCCTGTGGCTCTTACCAATTAGCAAAGCAGAAGAGAGAGATATAAAACACGATGACACCATGGTGCTCTTTATCCCACGGGCCGCTGAAGCCCCAGAAGCACAGATCACAAGTGATCAGATCACATCAAAGTGCTAACACAGGCCAGATGACACACGCACAAACACGCGCGCACACGCACACACACGCCATAGTTAGCTCACACACATTTTGCAGCACAGTGAACAGTGAAGCACACAGGCAAGCATATTTGGGTTCCCCACGAAAGACACTTATTAGTGGTTAGAGAAATATGTACAATACTACCAATTGACTGTAGTTGGGATGTTGAGCATTCATGGTTGTTTGGCTCTGGATGTTGGTCCTGCGGTAGGCTGGTGAGCTGCCCAGGGTGGTCCGAATATGCTACTACTGTTTAATAATCACAGGACCAAAGCAACTGACCTCAAATGAAAGGTCAGATGACTGGGAAGGGAGAAGACCTTTACGTTAGAAACAATTATAATCTAAAAACGTATTCGTTTATCAGCACCCAGAGGCTCATTGGGTTGACTTTGAAGTGACTCACTGGAAAGGTCTTAAACCGAGTGTCTTTGCTCACTTTGAGTTTTTGACCTGACCAAAACCTAAATTGTTATGCTAATGATGCCGTCACCTGGCTGTCCTCTATCGTAATCCTTCAATAATTGGCTTTTTTATTTTCACCGTGCGAGCTGTGCCTTGTTAAACATTTCTGAGGCCGGCGCGCTCCCCTTTTTTTTTTCTCCTTTATCTACTGCTTTGCATCCTCGCAAAAACTGGCTTTACGAAAACATGTTTTGTTTTGTTTTTCTTTCATTTTAAATGGCAAGCTATGATCTACAGAGGACATTTGCTGGCTAAAAGTAATTTCGAAGATTAAAAATCACTGACAAAAAGATAATTTAATTAGTAATTAAAAAGTAGGAGGAGAACTATGTGTGCCTGATGCCAATTACCGCCACCTGTTAGAGTTTGTTTTAAAGGTTGCGGGGTTTATTTTAGGGAGGAAAAAAAAAACTGTCGATGCATGCAGTGATTATATATGGTTCTTTGGGGCTTGCATATTTGTTCAGTGTCTCTGCATATTAGATACCATTCATCATAGTGCTCGAGAATTTGTTGGAAGTGCAAAAAAAAAAAAAGAGAGAAAAGAAATACTAAAAAGTACAAACGCCCATTTTTTTTCCTACCATACGAATGCTCAGTCACTGTGGTAGCTCATATTTATTCATGAACCCATTCTTTGTCTGCTCTCCCCCCTTATTTATGTATTTAAATTACAGAAAACTGTAGCGGCAGCTACAGCATGGGCTCCCAAGGTCCCCCTCTGCCGACTGTCCCGATAGCTTTGTCAACAAATACGGTCGAGAGATCTATCTCGATGCCTGCCCTCACTGTGAGGAACAGCCCGCAGGAAGATTTCAGATTCCAAGAACGGCTCCTCTCGCAGTTCAAAGCAGCTGGTGAAAGAGGACTCTATTGGGAGTTGTTAAGGCTTTGAATTAGTCTCTGTCTGTATGGCGTTTAGATTGTTGTGCCCCCTCCGTACCCCCACTGCGCTCTCTCTCTTCCCCCCACCCCCCCCACCCCCTCCGTCTTTTTGCATGCCCGCTCTTCCCCCCGCTTGCATTTCTCCGTTTTCTTTCGAGACACATTGTTTGCCTTACGCGATCCGAGTGCCCTGCCATGTTCTCAGCTTGGCTTCGCCGCCTTCTCGGCGGGAATACCCCGCCAACACAAAGGCTACAGACTCAACGCCGTGCGTGCCTGACCTTGTAAGGAGCACCATATGTCTACGGTTCACATGTTAAAGGGGTCCTATTGAACTTGTGGACCGTACGTGTCTTTGCGTGTGTCTGTGTGTGTGCGTGTCTCCGCTTGCGCTTGGAGGCAGAGTGCCCTGAGGGGGGTCACAGTGAAACCACTCAGAGGAAGGATGAATAACCTCCGTCTTCAGTCATTACCCCTTTGTTGTCTTTCTCTGCCTCCGACTCTCTACGATTCCGGAAGAAAGGCTTTCCGTTCATCTATTTTTCATGTCTCTTGTGTAGTTTCCCAAAGTCTAAGCGCTCTGCCTCCCATGTACCCCTAAAAATAAAGACACCCTTAATATCATCCACTACCTGCAACCTTCCATTAACTCATCTCCTCTCTCTTTGCCTCGGGAGTGCTGTGTGTAAAAGTGTGTGAGACCCTGCAGTGTGTGTGTGACTTTGTGTGTGTGTGTGTGTGTGTGCGTGTGTGTGCATGCGCAAAGGCAAAACAACTCATCTCCTTACTCATCTCCTTCTGGAGCAAATGCTTCCTGAGTGAATTTTGCTTTCAGAGGTGCAATCTCCCCTCCAACAATAGTGTTCCCTTTTAAAGATACCCAAGAACAAGGCACTGGCACTCGCATACACAATTACACACACATACGCACACGCAAAGCCGTGGGTTTGGAAACATCAGCACTGGGCCTTCTGCTTGCCCTAGTTAAGAGGACACGGTGTTCACCGCTCCTCAACATATATGAGGAGGAGGAAAACATTGGTGTCATGTCAAGAATGGCATTAGCAGGGCAGCGGAGTAGAAGGAGGGCAAGGAACACTGGGAAGAGTGTGTGTGTGCGCGCGTCTGCGTCTGCGTGTGTGTGTGTGTGTGTGTAAGTGGTGGGGGGTGTTCATGGGTGAGGGAGTTTACCGCGTTCCTTTCTGCAGAGATGACCTTATGCGATCTGCCGGCGTATGAGCGACTCCGTTTCTATTGTGTTGTAAGCTGTCTGCTTTTATTCATGCAATCACTTCTGCTGATTTGGCAACTTTATCTTCATAAATGAATACTACTACCAGCTACTGAACTACTTTTATGCGGATGTACAGTAGCTTTCATGCCCTACGTTCCTTTTTTCTCTCGCCAGCCAAGATGTTCAAACTTTTCATACAAAAATGATTTATAAGTAATGACGTGGGGAAAGATGAAAGCCTACATTATTCATTTTTTATTATATTTCTATCATATCTAGGTTTTTGTTTCCCGTCTCAAATTGAAGGAAACGAAAATCCAATGAGTTACGTTTTTTTTTTTTTTTTATGCAGTCAAAATGTGTTCCAGGTGTATGAACGGTTGAGCGGAGCCTTTCTGCTCAGTTGGCCGGGTCATGTTGCCACTGAGCCGGCTGAGATGCCACGTAGGTCACGCCTCGTCTCTTCATGTCATCACATGCGGGTAACAACACGTAATGAATCCGTCCTCTCACTATAACCCCATGGCCTGGGGATTTGGCACGATTGCTGACCGGCCTGTGCAACAGCGCACCTCCATCCTAATTGAATTATCGGAGTAAAAAAAAAAAAGGCATCGGACGGGATTCGTGTCAGACTTGCCCGTGAGCATCCAGCCAGCGAGGCGGGCACTCTCTGCTTATTCAGAGAAAGACAGGCCCAGCGTGTGCGGACGCACGCGAGTCCGTGTGCTAAGGGCAGAAATGTCTGCGCATGAGTGCGAGAGTCCAAGGCGCATGTGTGTGATTGTGTGTGCCATGAGGCTCCAGAGAGAGCACTCTAATTCCCGTCTCGGAGGAAAGTGTGATTGAACACAAACCCTTTCGCCAGCGGGTCGGAACAGTCACATTCCACAACACAAGAGGAGATAGAAGAAAAAAAAAGGAGAAGAGTTATTTTGTCCCTTATTTCCCTCCTCTTTGCCTTTATACAGCGCTCTCTCTGTTTTTCTTCTCTTTTATCTTTCGTTTAACCCTCCTGTAGCTGAATATATTTTGCCTTTACTCATATATTCCATTCCCACCAATTTACTGGCGGTGTTGGAGTAATAGTACACATTGAGAAGATTAACACGTTTGTGATATTTCCGATTGCAGTCCGATGACAATTGTGCCGCGTGTGTGTGTGCGTGCACGTTGTGGAGCATCTGGCCATGGACAGCCCTGACTATTGATAGAATCACAACAGATTAGAATGAGTTGAAGGGGAAAGCTCTTCTTCTCTCCCTCATTTAACTCCCCCCCCCCCCCCCCCCCCCCCTCCTTTCTATCCCCCCCCCCCCCCCGTCTCCCTCGCTTCATTGAATCTGCCGCACTCCTTCGCTCTGAGTGTGTGTGGTTGTTTGCGGGTGTCGCGGCGTGCGCAAGCGTTGGGGACGCCCCCGGTGTGTGCGAGCTCCGCGCCTGAGCTTCTCTCCGAAGTGTCAGCGAGTGTGATTATCTCGTATTGATCGGTGAACGAGAGCAAGTCACCTGTTGGCAGCTAATGGGACACGGATAGGTTTTGTGGTTGACATAGCGACTAACCTGCTTGAATATTAATCCCAACGGGGTCGGCGTGTGGCTAACGACTGACAACACTTTGCTAAATAGAGGGATTAATAAGGCTAATGGGTGAGCGTCGGTTTAGGCGGGAGCGCTGAGACAAACAGACCCGAGGGTGATGGGGGGCACACACAAAGGGAAGAGTGGCGAGCGCGAGTCTGCTTGGCACTCCTGCATCACAAGTGGCGGTGACCCCAGTTTGGGCATGCCACCAGAGCAAGGGCTACGAGCAAATGTTTGCATGTGGCAATTTGTGTTGTGCGTCTGCGGCGGAGACGCTCACTCCTCTAAACAGCCGTGCCAGGGAAATGTGACGGCGCCTCACTTGCGATTGTTGAAATGTGTTTTCACAACATGGGGTACGCGCACAGTGCACTTGAGGCAAGGTGTGGGAGCGCCAAAACTTGGACCTCGATCGGACGTCCTCATGCGTCCCCTGAAGCAGTCCCTGGCGCCGCTGCATATGTTCTTTGTATTGATTTATTTCGGTAGTTATTGTGATGATGAGCGTTGCACAAGGTCTCGCATGAGCTACATGGTACATTTTGTTTTTATATAGCAGTGTTAACTCGTACAGTTGTTGACTAAAGAGTAAGTCCTTGGTTAGATCAGTGAAAACTAAAAGGAATTGAGAATTTCGACAGATTCAAGGGTGGTGATTTATTTATTTTTTTTCCTTTTTTAAGCAAAACATTGAATTGGCGTGGTTCACAGTGGAGTAAATGTAGGTGCATTGAAATCAAGCCACCGTATTCTTTCATTTGCGAGCAGCAATAAATAAACCAAAGGACCACCTCCACCAGAAAGCATTTGGGGGTGAGGAGTCTGTTGGCTGTATGGATCTTCCAAGGACAAAACATTGTTCTTTAAAGCGCAGGTAGTAAAATCCTGATTTCTAAAGCCTTTTTTTTTTTTTTAACAAGACCTTGAGTTGTTTGATTCAGCCATAATGGTGCAGATCGAGAACATCAACCGAGACATTGGACGGTGTCGCCGGGCGTACGTTTAGTCCAAGACTGGCACAAAGACAAACGTTGCATCCAAGGCGAGGATATTCTGAACGCATTTTATGGGTCAATTTCTGCAACGGCCTGGACAAAAGATATCTTCAATATGCATGGGGGGGGGGGGGGGTGGGGGGGGGAAATGGCCTTGAAGGTTGCATTATGGAATGCTCTTCGAGTGCAACTTTTTTCAAGGAAGAGAGTTAATCATGTGCGTGGAGATTTGTGGACATTATTGTGCACATAGACATTGGCAGTTCTGTAATGTGTGGTTCAAGATGAAGTACTGCGACTTCATGACTTCCTATATACAGTCTATAGGTTCCACCTCTAAGCTGTCAATATTTTCAATAAAGGGTAAACCAACTCTGTGACTTGGAAAAGAAAAGTCACTATAGCTGTCGTTAAGTTTTCACTCACTTGCTCAACATAAAGTCATAATACAAGGTTGTAATTAAGCAGTTTTTATTTTTTTTTATTTTTCTTGCCACGACGTGGTAAACAATCACTGAGTGTTCTTTCTATCCTCTGCCAATGGTTTACTGCCAAGAATTCTTTCTTGAACAAAACATATTTTCACCACTGAAATACAATTAATGCCCACCAATGGGCTACGGAGCGGCAATAAAGTCATAATACAAGGTTGTAATTAAGCAGTTTTTATTTTTTTTATTTTTCTTGCCACGACGTGGTAAACAATCACTGAGTGTTCTTTCTATCCTCTGCCAATGGTTTACTGCCAAGAATTCTTTCTTGAACAAAACATATTTTCACCACTGAAATACAATTAATGCCCAGCAATGGGCTACGGAGCGGCAAATAACACAGCGCTAAATGGAGATGACGACAGTGACTCAATGTGATGGATGTACTAAACAGCCGCTTTGTCTCCGATGCCCTCTATACAGCCACATCGCCATCTAGCGGTACCGAGGGGACATTTCAAGCTCGACAAAGCTGGCAGCAGAGGTTTTGTTAGTAACTGCTTTGGTGCAGGACAGGGCTGACCTTGTATATGTCATTGGGGAAATAAACATCCATTGAGGTATTCTCCACACAGAAGGTGAAAGATACAAATGCCCCCCCCCCCAAAAAAAAAAAACACACACGCACACACGCAGTTCTCTTGTTGTCTATGAAATTACACTGAGAGATCAAATGGTATCTTTTACATATTGACGAATGATCGTCACACAAAGGCAAGTATGTAAACACAAATCTACTTAAAGATTGTCAATGTGTACGATTTAGTGCGATCTAGCTTTGAAGGTGCTTGTTGCAAACAACTGAGTACCATTCAGCTCATCCTACCCTTCGAAAACAAAAAGGCCACAGTCTTTTGTTTAACATTTGACAATATGATCTGACCTTCTCTTACAATGGCTAGTTAAAGCCTGTTGTGTTGCTTGTTTTTTTTTGTTTTTTAACATGGGTATCCATTGGGACCTTCCATTCTCTCCTCACACTATATTCTAATATCACTAATGTTTTAATGGAAACTCCATAAAGGAAAATATGCACTTCTGATATTCTTTTGCTTGGGTTTTGGTCCATAGCATAGTTTTTCTGTCCGGGCATCTCTGAATAAAGACATTCCAGTCTCAAGAGACCACCCTGGTTAAATAAAGGTCAAATAATATAAATAAATAAAGTGCACAATAATAATGCCAGCGACATTATACTGACAAGACAGTCATTCTGTCAGCAATGATTTGCGTGTCTAAATGTTCACACTAGCCTGGGGGGCTGTGTAAACAGTTTCCTGTGTAACTGCAGTTGCAGAAGCAAAAAAACGCAACACACACACACACACACACAGACACGCGTGCAGACCAAGAAGCACGCACGCATGCACATACTAACACACGGCTGCAGTGACTGACCATGCAGTTGACGCCTGACAAGTGGATGGAAACTGATGTGGTATCTGCAGGCCCCGGACTCCACACTGATGGCACACGGGAAATAAAGCCCACCCAGAAATATAAGTATGTGAAATAAATACATAAATATGTGCTGTCTCCAGCACTGGCTTTCAGTCTGTTCATTTTTCAGCCCAGTTTAGTTCATTTTAAATCAGCATCACCTAATAAGTCTCCAGGCACCACTCTGTCACACACTACTTCTGTTAACCACTTGTAGTCTCATGTTTTTACTTAAATTGTTTGCGTTTTTGAAGAAATGTGTACTACGTGCGAAGAATTGCGTCAAATGGTCAGACATCATTCAGTTATCAACATATTATTTTAGAAAAAAGTAATGCCGTCGGCATGATGCCAACATTGTGGGCTTTTTTTTTTCCCTTGGATATAGCGTCATAGACTGAACAAATACAGCTGCCTTACAAAATGTTTTATTTAAATTTAAATGAGTACAAAATGAGACGAATGGATTTGGTTCACATTTTGAGCTGCCAGTGTGAGCAAATAAAAAGTGATATTCTGTCCTCCTTATTTCAGCATCCTTTAGTGTAAGCCAAAATCAGCTGTCATTTTTTTTGTTTAATAAACTGCCAAGTCCAAGGCAGTTGACTTTGGTTTTCTGGCCCAAAAATCTTTGGTATTTCCTTCACGTCTAGGAGGGAATTTTGTGAACCGTCAGGTTGACTTCCACGGAATAGAACATTCCATAAAAGTTCATCATTTGCCATCTGTATGATTTGCAAAGAATCACATTGGACATGTCATTAAGGTAGGATTTAGTTACCAGGGAGCATGGTATGTCAATTTTTGATGGGCATCAGCTGGACATGACAAGGTTCTAGTGAATGTCAAGTGTACTGTTTGTAATGTATACACTTAAAAGTAAGCATAACATCAGATACAAATATCCAGTTTGAATTTGGTGTCTTTTGGTCTTTGACCCCAAAAAACTTTGATTGACCATAAATGATAATAATCATTCATAACGAAATAGGAATTGACATGCCAATTAGGAAATTATTTTACAGTAATGCGTAATAAGATAAAATGATAACATTTGTGCACAAAATGTCAAAGGTCAAAAATGCATTATAGGTCATTGATTAACGCCATTACTTGGTAACAAAGGAGGAGAGCGTGGCCGTTTTTACCCATTTGGTCCACCCGTGTTTCACACTGAAAATAACACACTTTAAGTGTTCCTTTTTCAATTTGACCACAAAAAATACATTTAGCACATATAAAATTCCCTGGAAGTCTTCACAGCATATATCGTGAGAGCCTGGACCGACGTGAACGCAAAACTGCAGCTCGGCAACGGTCAGATTCTGCAAGGGTGTAAATAATTCCCTCTTAAAACTGAGGTGACTCGGTACTGTATGTGAATGGACCCAAGATTGCGCATTAAAAAAACATCGTGATTGTAGGGCTGATGTAAACATTTATTGGTCCAGCCAAAGGAAAAATGTAAGCATTTTCAATATTCATTTTAGAAATTGAGCTGAAATCAATAAATAATTAGCACTGAGGATTCGAGATTAATAAACTTGCTCAACTAAAAAAAAAAAAAAAGGAAGGTAAAATAATATTTGTCCATGGGCTGTGTAAAATTATCTAATCGCTAAGGCTGTCACACTGGGGAAGAGGAATGACCACAAAGCAAAAAGCAACGTAAAACAAGATGTGGTGACCCTGTGCGCTCGGTGTAAGTTCAATCAGGCAGATTGTGACTTCTTCAATCCAAATTTGTTTCCCCCTCGTGCTCACTCTCTCCCCGTTTTCTCAGCCAACGGTGGGTGTTTTATCAGCCAATCGTGGCGTTGTGCTCACACTTCCGAATCTGTCTTCTTCTCTTTTGCCGTTCACTGTCATTTCAGCTATATTTCCTGCAACTCTCCTCCACCCACCTCCCCCTCTTCATTTCCGGTCTTAAACCAGGCACTGTCCACCCCTATATAGATCATACTTAGGCCTATAGCTTTTTTTTCTGGCATCTCCACCAGCACCAGTATGTAGACACCTGGGGTGGAGTTACCTAGATTCTGCCGTACCTTACCCCCTTTCAAATATATATATATCACAACGGGGTCTAATATTTAGTTTTTTCAAATAGGTACATCTTGTGCACTTTATTTCTTTACAACACTTAAATTGCAGATTAGAAATTGATAAAAATCCAGTTCGAAAGCTTGTTTGCAGTTGCTGAGAACAATATGCTCCAGATTGTCTTTTTTTTTTTTTTGATAACCGTTTGTTTGTAAGAAGCCAAAAATCCTGTTTTCAAGTCATTACCTGTTCTTATCTCGAGTTAGCCAGCAGCCACGACCCTGCACCAGCAGAGTTTAATGTAACGCCCAAGTGCTCGGTTGGATGTGATTCTGCTTTATAGAATACAATTATTCAAAATATAACTGTGCATGAATGTCTGAAGGTCTCTACTACTGTGGAGCTGAGCTGACTCAGAGGCGGAGGATGAAGAGTACAACACTCTCAGATACAGTTCCAGTGATGCCAACATCAAACCAAGAATCTTATTCTGTAGGCTAACTTTCATCTGACATATCTTTGAGCCGCTCTATGCGTTGATGTGACGTGTGGTTCCAGCAAAGGCAATCATTTGTCTAAATGATCTACATGCAGTGATAAAGTGTTCTCTGATATTCACGTGCACTTACATTAGTGTATGTAGGTCAAACATCATGATGCCTGCCACGCAAGAAAAGCACTTAATGCTTGCATCGACAAACTCCTATCAGGATTAAAACACAGAGTAATCGTTTTTATTTTTCAAATTACTGAATGAATTTATCCTCATTCATCCTTCAATTTGTACCCTCAATATTTCATATACACTTCTTTTTCTTTTTTTTGGGTATAATGGGTTTTGGGGTAATTTAACGTTTGACATTTGTAAAAAAGGACTCAAACGGGGGAAATAGGACAATACACTTATTGCAGGAAACAGCTTGAAATCTAATGTACCCTATTGAGCGACATTATTCAAACGAGATTGTGAGTATTTCTTTACAGCCAAAGCTAAATTAGTGCCATTAACAGTAAAAAAACAAATGATGCAAGGTCAATATTGTTCCAAAATAAATGCCAGGCAGTTCTATTGGCAGAGCAGATAGTAATGGAAATAATTTGAAAATAAATTGGCGAGTGAAAGCCTCAATTCTCTATAAACCTTTCAGCAATTTATTTAATAGTATTCATTAGGAAAATAAATAAATAAATAACTATGAACACACAAAAACACACAACAGCATACAGTAACTTATTAAGATATTTTAAAATAAAGAAATAAAGGACGATGCAACTTCTACTCAATTTGAAGTCTGGTCACAATTTAACCTTCATTTGTGAGATATATGTGGTTCGCTGGCGAGAATATCTTTGCGCTATGCTCTACGCTCTTAGTGGTTGTAAAATAAAATACATAATTGCCTTGACTATTATGGCACTGGTGAAACTCCACTGACCTCTAGTGGAGTCTTCGAGAGACAAACGGCGCCGTCACCACAACTCTAAACAACATCGCACTAAAGGTGAAAATGGATGATGATGGTGGTGATCAACATGTGTACCGTTTTCATGTCATTGTTCACAAAGAAACAGTGCGTGGTCTCGGAAAACAGCAGCAGTAGGGAATACATAATAAATGAATAAAACTTGATTAGGATAAACATACCGCACATATATGTTGCCTATTTCAAAGCCATACATTGGGGGTTGAACTAAACCAACTGGAAGACGGCGTGACAATGTGCTCCGGAGTGCAGTAGCAGCCGTTGGGGGGGGTGGATGCAAGATGTTGACATGGGTGGGCTGAGTCCGAGCTCGTAGCCTTCCCGCGTAATCGTCTAGGAGACACAATGCCCGGCTTTGGTAGCTCAATTTGTATAATCCACCACCCACAGCAAGTCCTACTGACTCTCTGCAGCGCCACTGGCAGAGCACAGAGCAGCACAGCGAGGGAGGATGCTCTCTGTGTGGCACTGTTGCTAAAGTTCAGCGGGGGCTTAGGGGCAGTTTGGCCTGTTTTAATCTCATCAAAAAGAAAACAATTCATGTCTATACAAAACAAGTACCAACGGAGTCATACAGTGGTGTATGTCACCATGATCGCAAACTCACCCCCATTGTCTATGACAGGCAGATGGTCAACTGGGCCCATTTCACATTTCTAACTGAATAGGTTTGAATATGTTCCTGTCGGTACTGAACATTTTATAACACACAATCTGAGTCACACACTCACTCCTAAATCAGTGATTTTCTTAAGCTCTGTTAAAAGTATCTTAGTTAGAGTCTCACTCGCACAAGAATATGTCAAACCACATCCGAGGCCTAAGCAGGGATCGGTACGACAAACAGGAAAACCACCATCAAATGGCGACTCGTCACGCGCTCAGCATGAAGACCAACCGAAACTTTAAACAGCCCATCTTCCTGTAAAACAAAACCCACAGGTCACTTGGGTAAGCACAGTACTGCAATGCTTAGTTACCTTCTATTGTGAAGCCACCAGGATGAAAACAGGCAGTCAGGTACCGTGAGCAACACGTTGGGCTGGATGGAGGCACTGTCATTTATTTTATAGGCTCACAAACCTTAGGTCGGATTCAAGGGCATGAATGTGTAAATATGTAAATGCCATTGCTCTATGAACACGACAGACTTGTTTGTACTTTGTGCCGCTTTTCCAGTGTAGGATAAGGCGCCGAAACTCAGTCCCCTCCCCTCCAGCACTATGAGTGTGCCTTTCGATTAATACAGTATGTTTATTACGTAATGAACCACTATGCTGCGAAGTCCAACGTGTAATATGGCACACACAACAAGCAGTGTCGAACTAACCTAATCTGCACAGCCTGGGAAATATACTGAATCATAATCTCAAGGTTATAATAAATCAAAAAATATAAATCAATAGCTCTCTATCCTTGAGACCTCTTGGATCAAGCGTTACGACTCATCATAAATAGGCAGCCACAACTTTCCTCACACGCAGGTTTATGTTTGGGCATATTGAGGCCTCATTAGTGTCATTATCACCGGGCTAATGCCTTCCTCGGAGTGCCGACTCCAGATGTGCATGCATTAGGAGCAGAGAATATGCTGGAAACAACTTCAAAAGGAAAACATTTTACTCCCTGCACCACAGACCCTGCACTGCGATGCGCTGCTGGCAGCTCAGCCAGTGGAGTACCAGACACACCCTCTGCAAGGTTTGTACACACACAAAAAAAAATGTATTTATGTGCTCACATACAGCATGCCCTTGTTGAAACTGTCACTGCTCAAGTCTTTTATGCAAACATCATGTTGGATACAGTATCTTTAAATGCTCAGAGTACGTTTCTTTTGGCTAGAAAAGCTCTACTAGTGGTTAAAAGTGAAATAACTGCATCAGAAATAGTACAGGTCAAGACAAGGTATGGCAACAAAATCATGATAGCTGTGAGACAGAGTTGAATAAAAGAAAAAAATGTCATGAGTAAGATGCAGCCAAAACATTTCTGACCCTGTCAAAGGAATGTTTTATCAGATATTGCATCTGTATGATTTTTATTTCATAGTGGAAACAAGAAATACGACCTCGCTACTATCAAGGAGCTTTTGGTATGATCTCATTGTCTTCTTTGCCCTGTATAGATGTTTATATTTCCCTTACTTGAAAACACTTGACATCTTTTGTCAGCTTAGCAAAGATCAGATTAAATAGTCTGACTTCTTCAATAAAGACGCCCTTTACGTCCAGATGGGTTCATTTAGGATGATGTTGAATTTATCAGTGATTTCGCCAGGCAGCTTCACACTCACGAAACAACCACAGAAAATGTTCCATTCAACTGCCCACATCCGTTAATGAAAATGACAGCAAGGGTCACGGGGGACATTTGTGACAGAAACCTATTACATTGCATCAATAGCCATCGTATCGGAGGACATTGATAAATGGACTAGGTGGTTGTTGATTGGACGACTCGATGTTTAGGAATCTTCTATGAAAGAATCATTGAGCAATAAAGCTGATACCTGGGTGTAACAAGTGACACGTTTCTGCTGTGAACTCTCACTTTGCAAGAGAAGAAGAAGAAAGGTGTGAAGAAAGGTGTGACAAAGTAACCGTCACCGGACAGAAATACTCAGAGCACAGGAACCAACCAAGAGGTTAATTATACTTTATAATTGCAGCAATTTTTCTTCCCCCCCCCCCCATCTATGACTTATATGAAAAATGGGCTAAAGTAAATACAATTAACATTTTATTGTAGCTTGTTCTTAGTTGATATAAAAGCATTTTATCCATGTCTTTTTTTCGTCGTTTTCCATCGCTGAATGAAGTGCGTAAACAAGAGAGAAATGAAGAAAAATGTGTTTCTCTGCGTCCGCGTTATCAAGATGTGGCGTCAAAGGTTACTCTTCCTCACAGAACTTAAAATACAATGGAGATGGGCTTAACCTCAACTACAGGTTGTAGCCCATGTGATCAGAACCACAAGAGACCCACACGGACATCATCTTGCAGAGATGTTGCTTAACTTTAGCCTGCCACATTGTTAGTGCTGGTTCTTATTCGGTCCATGTGATTGACTGTGACTTCCTCACAATTTGCAGCAAATGTAGGAAGCGTTAAATTGTGTTTTTTGGATAAATGTAAATAAAAAACATTGGCTCTGATGTCAATTTTTTTTTTTTTTTTTTTAAGCACTCCAACATCAGGGGGCCACTGAATCAAGGAGAAAAATCCGAAATGTGAAAAGGATGTGACTGTTCATGCTCAAAACGGCAGACTACCACATACGACTAGGTAATTGAAAATAAGCCTGCACCAAACATATTATACAAATCACATAGGTTTTCTATGACCATCAACTCCCCCTCAAACTTCAGCAGGTTCTCAACACGTTCCATCGGAAAATGTTCTCACGTTTAAAACTCTATCGGTGACCAGAAGAATTACGTAACGTGGGCATAAAGGCACAGAAGAAAACGTTCCATTCAACTAGCCAATCAGCACCTACAATTTGTTTAATCAAAAAAAAAAAAAAAAAAAAAAAAGTCTGCACAGGATATAAACTGAGTTACAACAGTTTCACCGTGTTTCAATTCCTGGTCGTCATCACACATGGATAGGCTGCACATTTTTATCATCTTTCTTTCAGGTGATTTTTTTATTTTTATTTTAAACTTAAAAATTCACTTAAAATTCTATGATCGATTGTTCTAAAAAGTATTATGTTGAATTATGTGCCACGGAGACAAACGTCTTACCTTTGAAATTGTACTTTTTTCCCCTCCATTATTTCTGTCGTATTTCAGGATTTTCCGCTGGCGGTCCACTTAATATCTCTGGATCAGAATTGAAAGTGAGTGAAGGAGACAACATCACTCTCTACTGCGACTGTACAAAAAATACTGGAAGTTACATAGTTTGGTCCAGGAACTGTTCTCATGTGAACCAGCCTTCACTTTTTATGAGTACAAGATACCCGCATGAGGAAGTTGTGGATAATGATTTCAAAGGAGAAAATCTCTTTCCCTTACCCCGTTTTCAATTAATGGAAAACCAGTCCTCGAAATCTTATGACCTGCTGATCACAAAAATCACAAAATCTGATGTAGGGCTCTACTACTGTGGAACTGAGGAAAAGGTGAAGAACAAATATGAATTCAAAAGTTGCAAAGTCAAAACAAGAATCCAACTCCGTGAGTATTTTTGTGCAGACTCTATTTTAGTTTTCAGTATTGATGAGGATTGGTAGCAAGTTTTTTCTACATTTATTTAGCTGTGATGGTATCCAAAAGTGAAAGGTGGATGAACCACAAAAAGTGTGAATGTTCTACCAATGTTGAGTACCGGTAGTTATTAGACAATTCGGATCATTATAAAAAAAAAAATATTGGGCTGTGAAAAAAATGTCTTCTCCAAAGCCGTTACTATATAAGTGGCAACTACCAGCTTTATCTGGAGTTCAGCATGCTTGTGAAAGACAATATATGCAGAAAAGAGAAAAAAAAACTCAGATAGTGCTGTTCGATGAAAAAGACAAACGTGTGCTGTGTGTTAATGGACAGAAGTTTGTTTGTTTTTCCAGTTGACTCCAGTAATCCAGTTACACCCTGTAAAGGGAAGGATGAAAACTGCCAGCTGTGCTGGATGCTGCTCTACTCCCTGTGCCCAGCTCTTGCTCTCCTCTCCTCTTTCCTCTCCTCCCTACTGGTTTATTGCCTCTGTCGAAAAACAGGTACATTTATCTATGTAAGCCTTCTTCCCCAGCTACTATGTATTGCTTTTGGTCCGACGTCCACAATGGGAACAATTTTGTCACCCCCCCCCCCCAGATAAGATTTATCTATGTAAGCCTTCTTCCCCAGCTACTATGTATTGCTTTTGGTCCGACGTCCACAATGGGAAATTTTGTCCCCCCCCCCCCCCCCAGATAAGGGATCTTCTAAAGCATTATGTGGGAAGGGTAATGACTCTATATTCATTTGTGCAACTGAAAATGCAGAGGCGGACATGACGAGATCTGAATTCAGGCATCACAAAACAGAAAATCAGGTATTGTACAGCAATTAACTTTGTATCCATCTTGATGTGCATTACTTGCAAATGCTTCACAACATACCGACATAGTGCATGCTTCCCCAAAGAGAACTTGCATTAGCCAATCGACGTAAAGCAATACAGTGAATTGTAAAATATTGTAATAATAATAATTATCAATGCCTCTGTCATTCTAAATGACAAATGTTAAATCCTAGGATGAAGATGTGTGTTACGCTGCACTGGAAATTCAACAGGCACCACGGAGACCAAAAAAGAGGAGCACCCAGAGTTCGGACTTTTGCACATATTCTGCCATCAATACCAGCAGGATGTAAATGACCTTCTGATTTAACAAAAAGGCCATTTATTGAGTTATGTTTTTGACATGGCATCCATTCATCTAGCGTCCTTTGGTGAAGAAATAAATAACGTATGCAAACATACAGAACATTCAACCTAACCTATACTTGTCTCTGGACTGTGGGAGGAAGCCAAGGCAGCAGAGCAACCGAAACGGGGTGGGCCGAAACGGGTGATCATATCTCTGTGTGAGTGATATTTGTACAAATGAGTGTATAATAAAGCTTCTGAATACTTTAATATATATTTCATATTCAAATCAACTGCACCGTACAAATATATTTTGAATTATGATGATTATAGTAGTCAATGTTTGCTTTTCACATGCCAATGAACACACACCCTGACATACAAAAATGAAAGGATTCAGGGCTGAGGCTTACCCGTGGAGAGGTGGGCCAAAAATAATGCTCCATTAAATAGTGAAAACAAAGTGAATAACAACAGCAAAAATATACTCAGGTAACTAATATCAGAGAATCTACAACTGAAATAAAACAAATATATACATTTCTAATCAAACAAAATAACACAAATACAATTTTAATAAATGACTTATTACAAATATACAGTATATATATATATATATAGGAAGATGCAGCGACGAAAAAAGCACAATATAAAAGGTAAAAGCAAAAGGCAAAGGCTGAGATAGACATGGAGGAGAACGTTATGAAAGGGCAGGGGTGGACGTAAAGGCATGTGCGGTATATATATAAATAAATAAAAACTCAAACGAGCAGCCCTGCAGCGGGAGCTGGCGGCGCAGCTTTCCCGCGCGATGGAAAGGAGCGTCAACAGAAGCCTGGCGGTGCTCACCGGCTCACAAAAGAAACACCAAACACACAAACACACACTTACTACGCACAGCGTAACAGCATTGCCGGGCAAGGGGCGGACACGGGGGCGGACGGGGTCCACATTTAACCATGTGAACACAAAACACACTCTTACCTGTGACGATGCGGAAGTCGGGTGGCCGTGGACACGAGGGGGGTGGGGGAGGGGCCGTGTTTTCAGCATTGCGCTCGCGCTTAGAATCACCCCTAATTATAGGCTGCCCAATCGTGACTGGTTAATAATTACGGCAGGGGGGGCAGAGTCACAGCCTGCTTAAGTCAGAAGGCAGCATCCTATATTTTATCTATTACATATACCTGCACTGAATCCATTAGACATCTAGCTCTTCCTATTATTGAAAGTGGTAGATATAAGCATGCTTTTTACAGTGCGCATGGAAAACCTGGTTTTGATGACTTGTATTTGTGTTCATTACAGCATGCTGCTGGGTTTCTCTGTAATACTGTAGATGTGTGACCATTGAATTGACTCGATTTTAGATCAAGATAAAGAACATCAAGTTCATCAGGAAAGTCCAACAACCACACAATAAGAATCAGGTGACCAACAGTACATTTACATTTATCGGCATTATTATCAGCATTTTATTTTTTAGCGACCATTTCTGTGTAGTCAAAGGAGCTTTGCATCCACACATCCAACAATATAACAGCACAATGATAAACTAATAATTCGAACTATAATGTTTGATTGCTTCTCAGGAAGAAGAAATGTGCAGAACACAAATTGTGTTCCAGGGTAAGGATGGACAAAACACACCAGTAGATGGATAGCCCAATCAAAGTTGATCAGTTCAAGCTGCAAACAATAGCAATTCAATGAGTTACATTTCCAAATATTTAACGTTCAGGCCAAATGTTTCATTTTTATTTTCCTCTGAAAACTTTGCACCCTTGAAAGCCTGGGGTGCGGGATACTGCTTGTGATCACAGAGGGGCAGGTATAAGCTTCGCGGCCAGTGAATTGTCAGGTTTGCAATGAACCACTTTACTTTCCATTGATAATCTCTCAATCTCTAAGCATTAGTTGTGTTAAGGTTATAATAATGTGCTATGCAACATAGAATATGTATTTGATATTTTAATGAAAAGTGTTTTTCTTTCTGTAATGGACTCTCAAATCGTACACCTTAAAACATGCGTTTTCTCATCCTCATTAAAGTGAATAACAATATATAATTGCTGAAAGAACAAATCGTGTTTATTTTGTGTTAAAAATATAGATACATATACAACATAAACTAAACGAGAAATTTGTAAAAGTCTGCAGTTACATTGGGAACTCATTTTGATGCAAGCAAAGGAATGCACTGTATCAGATTGTAGGTGTATATAAATAAATAAAGTATATCAGACTGTCCTCAGCTGAAACTAACCTGACCTCTAGTGGTAAGACAATGCAATTAAACAAGTAGACCGAAATATTTCAACAGTTCAAACTGAATTATACTGTGATTCCAAGGAATAACACATAATGGGGTCTAATAAAACTGTAGTTCTGCCATTAATAATAAACCAAATTGAAAACCATAATCCATTAACATTGCGTTATTACTTAACATGATCATTGGTACCATGGAGGGGGTTAATACTAGCACACAAACTGAAATATTTTTTATACTGGCAATATTTAGGCTGTTATTAATTGGTCAGCAGAACATTTTCCCTAATTTAATCTGGTTATTAGATCAGCAAATAACAATAGCTCATTAAAATGTACTCCAACCACATACAGCAGTTATCCTCATCTAAGACAAGAGAAAACATTCTATCTATATTTTCCTGATAATTGACACTCATACAATGTAGGACATAAAAAAAAAAAACATTCCAATAAAAATTAAGACACGTTTGTTTGTTTTTTTACTTTAAAATGAAATATAAAGGTATAGGCTTCTGATTGTATACCTGTAAACAATAAAGGGAAGATAAATAATGTATAAACATTAACAAATGACCATTCAATTATGCATTTAAATGCACTAATTAAAAAAAAATGCCATTTTGGCAAATAAACCACAATTTTCCAAAACTTGGGTGATTCCACATGGATTGGTTGTGTTAAGCCTAATCCAATGCAATTTTAGGCAATTTGTTTCTTATTAGAACACCAGTTCCAAAAATACACCCCTGCTTTTTGTGAAAATTCGACCACCATGCTGTGAGGAAGCAGGTGAATGGGAGAGTGCAAACAATAAATAAACTCAAAGCAGCAGCCACCGCACTTTCAGTATTGAGAGCATGGCTTTCGGGGAACAATGTATTAAACTGACAAGCTCACTGAGCAATTACAGACACGTGATTTGAAACTTGGTCTTAAATCCTATGCAAATCAAGCAACGTTCAAATTTAAGGTTGAGAAAAATCTAACATAAAAATAAAATATATACTGTAATAAATAAATAGCATATGGGCTTCAACAGTGGTGTGTAGGTGTAGACACGCAAACCAATAACTTGAAATTTGATTCAAATAGTGCATGTAAATAAATTATATATATTTTTTGTATTGTGAAAGTGAAAGCAACCCTATGACTGAAATTCATCCATGTATGCACACCCCACTTTTGCAGGTTGCAAAATACAGGTTGCACTGCATTGCATTTTTTTTTGTTGAAACATAAAAAGTTCCAGTATTTCCAAAAATATATGCAACACTTATTTTAGGATAATTGGAGGAAAGACTATTCGTTCATATGTGTTTTGCAGATTGTCTTTGTGGACATTAAGCATTGATGATATAAGGGAGCTACTATGATCGTAACAGAAAACAAATACATTGTCTGAACATTTCCCTTCCCACGTTTGTGTTAACCTCCCATATAAGTCAAATATCAGCATATCCTAAATAGGTTATTAGAAAACATAATCTGCTTGTGTTTACTGATGAATGGGTTAGAAATGTCTTGCAATATTATTAAAACTAAATTTGGTGTTTATGTAGAATTATATAAGGTATGGTAAAACTACACGGAGCAGCAGTATGGAAAATTGTCATAGGGGTTAAATAATTATCGAGGGGAAAATTGTAATCTCCTAAATGTAACCACTTGATTGTTTTAATTTTCCCCCTGCTGTTAAGTGGGTTAATTGAATTAAAATAAATGAAATGAAATGCAAGCAATGCCTTTGTAAGACAGAGGAGCAGCCTTTAAAAAAAACAAAAACATCATTCAATCCTTCAGCCATAGGCAAAGCATCAAAAAAAATCTAAATTTAAAATAATATATGGTGACAACCATATGCGTTTGTAAGACTTAATAAAAGCAACCATCTTCAAATATAAAGCCAGTTATGTAAAAATCATGTGCAGCATTTCATATAGATCTCCTCACATACGCAACTGACTGAATATGGCCAAATATACTATATCTTCCTGACATTTTTTTTTCCCCCCTCAACATAATCACATCATACCTGTACCATGATTCTGTCAGTGTCACTTGATATCAATATTCCAAACACCATCGCCTTTGACAGTGCCCAGCTGTAGGTGAGATTGTGCTTTCTAAAAGTGCTCCCTGACATCTGCGTTGAGGTTCCTAAACCCCAAAGAAAAAGGAAAAAAAAAAATCTGAGCTTGTCAGAGTTTCTGAAGACCGCTTGGAGGCTTCTCTGGAGCGGACTCATTTCGCTTTTTAAAAAGACTTTTGAGCTTCAGGGATTTCTTGTTTTTTTCCTTTTCTTTATCTTTGTTCTTTTCTTCTCTGGTTTCTGGGGGAGACGCGAGAGGTGGATTGGCAACCCTCGGCGGTGGCAGAGGGGGCTCCGCCTCTTCTTGCAGCCTCCTCTGGGGGTGGTTACACGTCGACTTCTCCAGGATTCCATCATACACGAGCTGGCTCAATGGGCGGACAGGATCCGACGATGTCCATGGTACCTGGGAAGTGACCATTAGGTCCGGCTGACCATATCGACCCGCGGTGGAGCACGAGTCAGCCGCTCCGAACTTCTCCTTCGGTGGGGCTTGTTTCGGTATTTCGGCTGGAGCGTCGCCTCTCTCCCAGAATTTTCCAGTGGGGTCTTCGAAGGAACTATCGGAGTCCTCTCTCGTCATTCTTGGTATTCTTCTCCTGAGAGAACCAGCAGACAGCTGGTGTTCGTCTCTCGGCATCCTCCTGCTTACCGATGGTTCCACACCACACTCTTGCTTCTCTGTGCAAGATGAGGTATCCAAAAGTGCGTGAAACTTCTCTCTGGGCGGGGCCCTTGGGGGAGCAGTATCTGCACAATACTCCAGCTCATCTCTGGATATCTTCCGTGGCGCTCTAGCGGTCTCAACCATTTTGTCCATTGCTAATGCCCTTACCGGAGACTCGAGCTGGCCTTCTCCTTTACTCCGCGGAAGCTTTCTAGAACCGGTTTCAAGGGAAATTCCCATTGAATCTTTTGCAAGTCTCCTGGGAACTAAATCAAATGGGTTCTGGGCATCCTCCCGTATTATCTTTCTCGAGATGCTGTCCAAGGACGACCCCATCATGTCTCTGGATATCTTCCTCGGAGCTGGTTGATTCGTCGCTTCCAGTTCCGTCCAAATGATCTTTCTCACGTCCAGTGGTAAATCGCTTCTGTCTCTGAACACATTCCTCGAAGCCGTGTCCAATAAATCCCCCGGGGTGTCCCTCTCTACTCCTCTGGGTGAAAGCTCTGCATCCAACTCACTGGAGAGCCCCTTTCTGACAGGAGCATCCATTGGAGCGTCCATCCTGTCTCTGGATGTCTTCCTTTGCGTAACGTCTAGCAAATACTCCTCTTTGGACATCTTTAAAGAACGGCCTTCCAGAGAGCTATCCAGCAATTTGTCTTTGGCCATCTTCCTGCAGGCGGCATCGACAGCAAGCTCCAGCTCTTCTGTTGTGACCTTATGAACTGGAACCACGGCGTCCACTTCCCTACTGAACGTTTTGGTAATGGAAGGGTCCGCATATGGCTCGGGTTCATCGTGATAGAGCTTTTGAGAGGATGCATCCAGCGCGGGACTGCGGAACATTTTACTGAGCGGAGGTGAAGTTATATATTCTGTATCCGAGTACATCTCTAAGGAGTCTCTGTTGGCGACAGATAAGAAACCAGAGGGAAGGGGAATAGATAAAAAGCAGGCAAGAAGGAATAAGGGTGGATAGGGAAAAAAAAGAATTAGAGAGATGACATACAAACATCAACGAAGGTGTTGCGACTAAAAGTTGCGAGGAATGAGACGTACTGCTTCTTTAGAGATTTCAGGGTGAACTTTTCCTCCCCGTCAAAGCAAGAGTAAGGTGCTCGTATGGGGATGAGAAGGTCGGGGTCCGGGGACATCATGGTGGCCGCGGGCTGAGCGATGACAGCAGAGCGCCGCGGGCGACTTTTGGCAGACCCTTGTGTTCGAGGAGAGCGCTTGAGTGACGGAGCTGGAACCGGAGGAAAGCCAAAGATGAACCAATCGGCAAAAAAGGGTATTAATCCGCACCTAACAGACTGCAGTGTCATGTAGTGAGGAATATATACACCCCCGGTTTTCAACCTCGAAAGGTCCGGCAACACAGGGAAGGGTTGCCGAAAATGGCCCGAAGCATCGGCTGATTTCCCAAACACGAACGGGGAGCAAAATCGAGAAAAAAGCTCAGAATTCCCCATACTCACCTTGCATCTGTGGTACGATCGGAGAAGCAGACTCTTCAAAGAGGTCCTCTACAGAGCCGTGCACGGAGCTGTGGCATGAGCAAGATGGCTGGGGCACTCTCGGCAGACCCAGGGTGATCGAGTCCGAGTAGAGCTGTGCGGTGAGGTTCGCTAGACCGGGATTCCGCATGATGGGGAAGCCGCAGAGCCGCTCAATGTACTGCCAGCGGTGGAGGCGCTCCCGTAGGCAGGCCGTTACTTCACACAAGGCGTTCCTTTAAAGAGAAACAAAGATGTTCATAACGTACGTGACGTGGCATACACTTGCTGGTAAAAAAAAAGAAAAAAAAAAAAAAGGGGACATCTCATCCCGCACACACGACCCACCCCCCCCCGCACAGTTCATTTCGTCACTCACTTCGCTTCCAGGATCTTGTGGTCCACCTGGTCTAGAGAGGAGCCGTGGGCCACGTGGAGGGTCCCCAGGACGGAACTCCTCTTCTTCTTAATCTTCTCTGCCTGCGAAGAGTGACACGGTTGTGGGTCAGCGAAGTAGGTTCAAGGTTCAAGGTTCAAGCATTTATTGGTCATGTGCACATTGTACAATGAAATTCTTTTTTGCCTTCCTCTCCAAACACCAAGCATTAAAGGTGCAGGAGGGCCTCCTCTCTGAGCTGCTGCTGGAGGTCTCAAATCTGGCGTAGAACTGGTTGAGTTCTTCTGGCAGGGTGGTGGAGGGGTTAGGGATGTTGGTTGTGGGGCTCTTGTAGTCTGTGAGATGTGTATAAGAGACAGACACCAGTGCAACTAAACATCACTGGCTGTGCAGAAGAAGAGGTAGAGTCATTGACAGTGGGGGAGGGGGACGGGTGGGTAAGGGAAAGAGTGTGAGGTGTTAAGTACTGACGAAGTCCAGATCCGTCGTGAAGCATGACTCGACCGCATGTCTGTGTTTATCATCGATGGCGCATTCAGGAAAGATGGAAAATCGAAATTGAAAATGGTTCAACATTTCGATCATGCGTTACCTCTTCCTTGGCCGTGGCGAGTTGTAGTTCTGCACTTTGCTTCTTGACATTGTAGTACTGGAGCTCCACCTCATGCGTCAGCTGAAGCCACTGCTGGAGCGCCTCGGAGACATTCCAACTCGCCTGCATGTCCTTTTCCGCTTGCTTCAGTGCCCCGAGGACCTAAAGGGATTCCATCAGTCATCGAGACGTGTTTTTTTTTTTTTTTTTTTTTTTTTACACGTTAAGACTACAGCAAAAGGTGACCCAAACGACAGCGCGGAAAAATAGGTCCTTGCCCCGATTGTACGAACGTAGCGTCTACCTGCTCCAGCTCCTCCTCTGCGTACCGAAGGCGGCTGAGCTCAGTGACGGCCCCCTGCCTCAGCTCGTGCAGACGGTGAGCCTCCTCTTGCGCTCCGATGATCTCGCCCCTCATCTTCTCCTCCAGGTTCTGTTTCTCCTCCGCAACATTGCGCTTCTCCTCCTGGGCTCGCTCCAGTCTGAGAAAGCAGAACTCTTCATTCATTCACCAAAACACTGCGATAAGGTGCGACGGGCGAGGGATAAAAAAAAAACACCGCACGACTACTCACTGTTCTTGCAAGTCTGTGAGACTCTGCTCGGCTCTCTGAAGACTTTCCAAGTCTTTTATCATCTTGGTTACGTGGACTTTACTGACTTTGTTCTGGGCCTGGGCAAACCAGCAGCCTCCAACTCCCATCACCACCGACACGACGAGGAGCAGGTCCTTCATGTAATTATGAGGAGGACCTAGGGCGTCGTGCAAAGACAGTTATGAAAGGTAGAGGTTCCCGAAACGAATCGGAGCCGATGACATAAAGGGTACGGGTTGAAACTTGGGTGCCGGGAGAGCTGGTAGGTATGTAAAGTTAACAGTAGGCAGTGTGTGAAAGTGAGCGGAACAGGAACAGAGCCATACAAGGTACATAAGGGGAGGGAGAGTGGGAGGATTTGCTCTTACGTGTAGGCGGCCCAAACAGCACCACATCCAGAGCTTTGATGCTCAGCTTCTGTTTGTCCCGCTGGTCCTGAACCCTCAGCTGGCCACTCAAAAACGAAGGCTCGTTGGCTGCAATCCTGAACGCAGACGTCACAGACAGTACGTTTCGTGCGACGACCGACCGGATTCGTTGAACTTCGTCGACAACACACAAAAGCGCTGGTCCGGGCTATTCTCACCTGGGGAGTGTGTTTCCGTTGACCTTAAAGTCTTTGAAGTTCCTCTCGTAATGCGGCAACTCAACAAACTCCCTCAGCCAGCGCAGCACCTCCTCTTGAGTCCAATTATGAACTGGAAATGGAAACAAGCAGAAGAAACGTCACACGTGGCACGTTTGGAAAAACACACACACGCAGAGCCACACACCCCCCCCCCCCCCCCCCCCCCCCCTCCCCATATGTGTTGTATAAACACACCTTGGGATGACTTCCAGCCCCTCCAGAGCTCCTCGACTGTGATGTGTTGGTCCTCTCTGTGAAGGTGGCTGTGTTTGTTGGTCTGCTGCTGCTTCATGTCTTCAATGATGAACTGCAGACACATAAGCGCACAGGAATCAAAGAGGGAGGTTAGAGGCCTCCAGCTGCCCAAACATAACACACTGTGATGTCTTTTGATGATTTTTTTTTTCTTATAGGCATAAGCGCTGGATTTACGAAAATGCCTCAATTAAGAATGGATACAGAAGCATGAATGTGCGTCGCAAACTCCGGCGATCGCGTGTTCTTGGTAATGTGTGTCAGTCCTCTCTTGGAATGTGTCCTTGGCTGTAAACGGAGGCTTCATATGATGGCGAAAGGAATCCAGGGGCTGTGTTCTGATGAGCCCAGGCCCTTCCCCTGAGGTATCTATGGAAACCGCAACCTGAGACGCAGGATACTCTATCGGTGCACAGCATTCTGGAAGGCAAAGGCATTCTCGAATTCGGGGTTTACTACAACCAATGTCACATACAACTCGAGACCCACGGGATTGTCCAAACAAAATACCTTTCCACACTGAATATTATTTACTCTGAATTATAATAGACACGTGACATGTGTTAAACCTGCCTTTACGCATCTAATAGAGCCACATGCAGAGTAATGCCTGCCACACTGTTTGTGTGACTTAATACATACATTTGGATTATACCAGTGTTACTTGGATCAATAAAAATATGACTTGAAAATATAACACAATATACTGCCATCTGACATTGGCTGGTTCTTATTTGAGTTTCCTGATTTGAATTGATCAACGCTTCGCTAAATTAAGAATATAAATGTTTTCTCCTCTTTGTTTAAGATGTTGAATCAACTACAACAAAGTCAGGAAACATTAGGAGGAGTTTTACTCCTCTGAACTGTAACTCCGAAGGTCACCAGTGTTTCAGTTTTTTTTTGTTTTTTTTAAGTTCAAAATTATTTTGACACTGAGCCAAAAGCAAAAGTTATACCGTTGCTATCCTCGAAGTAGCATTTGACTCTAGCCTCAGCCAGGACACCTGTTGTTGTACTGCTTAACACTGTCTGCCTCTGCGAGAACGCACGCACGCACGCACGCACGCACACACACGCACGCACGCACACACACGCACACACGCACACACACACTGGGATTTGCATCATCGAAAAGAAAAAAGGCTCCATTTTAATAAAGTAAGGATTTCACGAAGAGCGACTTGTACCTCCACACTCTCCTCAACCTCTATTCCTCCGTCCTGGTCATCGTCCATCATTAGGTGTATGCTCCGCAGGGCCTCCAGGCTGTAGCGGTCTGCCTCGCTGATGCATGGCGGAGACACCCCCATGCAGGGATCTATATCAGGATAACATTTTGTAAACCACCGTTTCAGCCACCATATCGCCTCACCATTTGTTTGTCAGTCAAGCTCAATCGTTTAGTAACGCCACTGTTTTATGCATAATCACGTCTCTTTTTAGAGCAGATACAAAAAAAAACAAAAAAAAAACAGATCATCCAGTCTGCTCTGCACTGACTGAATGTTAATCCTTTTGGCGAAGACAAGAAATCATTTTAATTGAGCGAGCAACACAGCAAGAGTGAGCGCACTTTTTTTTTTTGTTTTTTTTACTGCTTTTCCAACTCGCAATCAGTGATACAATGGCCATGGTGACTCTCCAAAAAGAAAAAGAAATACATTTATTATGTATATATGAACTTCACATGCCGTAAATATTAGCAAAATAGAACCACTTCTATCAACATAAACTAGACGAATATGCTCAAAATCCCACTACACAATCGGTACCATCAACTGATGACAATGTCATGTAAAATCTGTTTATTAGCTGCCACATTGTGTTAAATGTGTCATGTCTTTTCATTAGCCTTTCGAATTGTCAGTCAAATTAACTTTAACAGCTGGTATAATTTGGGTATAAATTGTATATTGTGCTCCAGGCTAGTATAACAATAAAGCAAAATTGGGGAACGCAAGTGCACGGTTAGATGACACGCATATTTTTAACAGTTTAACAGTTAGTCTAGAGTGAGTCAGAGCTCATTTTGGTTTCTGTGACTAAATAGAGTTTTAGTGCTCCAGGAAGACTGGGGTCAAAGGTCTGCCCAGTTAACCCACTGCAAGCCAGCCCTAATAATACTACAGCAGCTCATTGCCCACAATGTATGGAAATTATATATAACTATAGGAAAGTGACTTGTGTGGATTAAAAGTAAAATCTTATTTTTCTGGGTTCAAGTCTGAGACATTGAAATTACTCTCAGAAATTGTAGATTTGCATGGAGCAAATCCCCTTGCAACTAGTCGATGTTAAACAAACTTCAGCATTGGACCACAGTATACTAGTGAAAGATAATCCGGCAACATAGGTTACTACATAAACACTTTGTGCAACTATGACACTATGTGGCGTCTTACAAAGACACCATAACAAAAGTATTTGGATAATTTGACCTCTCGGGTTGTGTTGCCTGCTGGAGATTGGCTGAAAAAATAAACAATGTCAAAACATTTCTAGTCAGTCAACTTTCAGCAGCGTTTTGTAAGATAATTTTACCGCAAAAATAAAAACAAACACGTTATAATACATTCATTTGGGGACACGTGATTGATCCTCATTTGTTTCAAATTGGATCGATGCCCTAACTTTAATTAGAACTACAGCAGTGAGATGCCAGATTGACACACTCAGATATGCCAAACAAAAACGGGGATGAGGAAAATGTGCAGTCGTGTGCGCGTGCGCGTGTGCGTTGGCTTGATGGATCTCTCAGCACATACCTGTTGGGTCGAAGCCTGCGCTCCCGCCGGGGAGGCTGAAGCTGTGGAGGTCTCCGGCGCCCTGCGCGGCCACCAAGATCGCTGCGGGGAAAACGAGCAGCAAGAGCGGGGACAGGGGCAGCATGTCAGTCGGCGGAGGACGGTGGTCAGATCGCTCAGAGATGAAAACAAAAAAACTCCTCAAAACAAAAGAGAGAGGGGGGGGGGGGGAAACACCGTACCGACCCCCGTTTCCCCCGTTTTGTGAGGCACCAGTGTCAAGCCTGCTTAAAGTGTTAAGCGATCTGTTGCTATTACGGGTACAGCCAAGGAGCGAGATGCGATACCGATGATTCACTGGGGGGACTCAGTCGGCCTGGACGGGTGTACCCAAAGTTTAAAAATAAAATAAAAGTTAAAAAAAAAAGTTTGCAGTAAAGATTTGCCGAAGAATCCAAACGGGCGAAGTTCGTGCGTAAAAGATATCCAAATCCGGGTAGACCCGGGGGAAAAAAATATGATTATATTATGGATATAAACCCTGAAATAGGTCTAATCAAAAACATCAACAAGAATGGTCCTGGGGCATCCTCAATGAGAAACACGCTCAAATACCCGTACACTGAGCACATCTAAGGCCATTTTTTTGTTGAAATGAAAAGCGAAGCAAACGTTCATTATCCTGATAACAATGCCGCGTTTCGATTCCCCGAATCCAGATAGCGTCTTTTTAAGAAAAAACAGATTATTGAAGGCCTTCTCGTCCACCTCTCTGCTCCCTGTACTGCCAGCCCTTTCCCAACTAGAGACATGGAGATGAGACGCGTACGCGCGCGCGGTCACGCGCGCCCACACGTTTCCTCGCCCACTCTTCAAGACACATAAACACATTGGTGTCCAAAGGGCCAGTTTGCCAGAGTAACATCACTTGGCACAAAATGATTTATTTGGTCACCCCTTTGCTTCAAGGCAGAATAACTGCTCATATGCATTTTGACCCCAAAAAAAAGTGAAGAGCTACTCCAACCTGGACTGATTTCAGATAGGAACAAATAAAGTCCCTTAAACCATGCCAGGAATAGTAGGTCACATATAACCTGTTGGCCTGGCTGTCTGGGTCCAGCGGCCGTGCCCTTGTTCACAGATTGGGCTTCTAACGGCGTCTATACGAAGCCTGTGATGGCAACCTCGTTGGAAAAAAACGTGTACGGAAAACAATAGGACACACGTGGTCTATCGAATTGAAGTAACGTTTCTGTAGAAATATTGAGTTGAGTTGTGCGGGACACAAACAGACCACAAGTGCACACACACAGTAAGAGTAACACAGTGTTGGGTTACCGTCCAGCAATCCAGGTCCCAGTTTAAAAATAGTGAGGCAGATCTGACCTCTCCTCTGCAGAGCATGCCTACGAAGCAACTGTCCATTAAGCCATCAGCAGGACCTGTGAGTGTACAGAATATATGCATTAGTCACATCTATTGTGTCTAATGCCAAATAACTTCAAAGCATTTCACAAAGATAGACAAAATCCCTTCCAAAAAATAACAGTGCCCAACATTTACATTTCCCATATTCATGCAGATGAAAAATGCGTGTCGAAGCACATCTGTACAAAACCTTTCATAGAGCACAAAAGCTACAAAATATGCTAGAAGGGGAACGTTCATGAAATATATGGATAAGTCAAGAAAGAAAGGTTCACATATTTGGGAAAAAAAAGTTAAACAGTCATTTTGGAGGCAGTCTTTTGTGTATTTGCGTGGCATCATACTGAATGCATTGTGTCCAATACCTATACTCTCACTGACATACATCTGATTTAATTATATGTATATATATATATATATAAACGATAACAACGACATACGCCAACGACAAACACACAATAACATTGAGACATTACACTTACAATGGCACTCTCACTGAGATGGAGACGATCGGGTTGTGCGGTTTAGCGGCGACCATTACGCCGTACTTTCCCGCCGGGATTTAAATCACTACCGGAAACACGTCATGAGACTTCAGTTTCGGCATTTTTGCTACTATGGACCGTGAGGAAGTGACGCACATGTAGTGCCTTGCCAGGTAAAAGTGGGTGGAATGTGTCTGGGCAGGAGGAAATGAAGGAAACAAAGGACTCACCCTTCCGCCTTATATTTAATTAATATACATACGAGTGCTCTTCCTCATCTAAATTCAAAAACATTAAATGCATCGTAGTAAAATTGTTCGTTTTTTTTCCAAAAATAAATGTATAGCACAACCCCAAAATGGTGTGTTACCCCTTCATAAAAAAGTACAACTTGAACATCATCTTCATGTCATTCACATTGGCTGATAATGGAGGTTGCGTTCAATGTCTTAGCTCTCGACTTCCCGGTACCTGTGAATATGCACACAGCGCCACCTGCTGTTGTGGCCTGGAGACTGAAATACACATACATTGACAGGAGGGTGCTAAGATCATGCCACAAGTCAGGTGCCAATTTTTGAGTCGTACTAGTAGAATATATATTTTTTTGTACTAAACTATAATTACTTAAACGCAAAACGCTGGTTGTAAATTTCCCCACTGTGGGACAATAAAGGATTATCTTATCTTAATTAGTTTATGAAGCATCCTTTTTAAGAAATATGAAGTGTATTTGCAATGGGCATTTGTAATACATGTTTGTTAGTTAGGTTTTGGCGTGATTTTTTTTTTTGTGAAATATCAGCAAGCGCAATACTGCAGTCTGCACGCAATAAGAATACCATCTTTGATATAAAGTTTTGGAAAAGACTGATGTGTAGCACACAAGACCTAAGGCAGTCGACAGAATAGCTGCAGCATTACACGCGAATGTGTCTGCTGTGCCTACATTACAACACTTTTTTTTCATCATTTGTTTTTCATTGATACACAGCACGTTGAAAAGTTAAATGTTCTGTCATGACAGCTAAGTAAGAATGCAGTGGGTATTTAGTTCCAAACCTAAGCAGTGAATATTAAAAAAAAAAAAAAAAAAAAAAAGATCAGATAAAAAATACAGAAGCTGCTATAAGCCGATGAGCCATTTCCACCACAAACCCTCCACAGAGACAGAAGTCACACAAGAGTCAACAAACTCACAAACTCTATTTGGTCACAAAATTGAACTTACAATGCAGTATCATACAAACCTCATTATGTACCTCAGCGAAAGCTTACGTATAAAATATAATATGAATAAAATAATATAATAATATTTATTGGTCCATAAAAACTATGCTTCACTTGCAACAACATGTTTCCCTTACACACAAGAAGAAGAAAAAAGAACTAAGTTTCAGTAAAAACATGACCTTGGCAGTGAGAAAAAACAAAAAGAGGAAATTGCTTTCAGACTCACAGGTCCACAAAAACGAAATGGTTATTTTACAAATCGGGGGGTTGCATGAGTCAGAAGGCATGTTTGTCCCCTTTCAGGTGGGAACATGTCCACAGCAAACCACAAGATGGAGCTAAAGAAAGGGGTTAGTGATCCCATGTAATGTCTTGACTTGACTTTTTTAACCCCCACCTTTCTGGTATTCCTCATGGTGTTGCAGGTGTTCTCTCTAATCAAGAGTTTCTGTGCAATTCTTCACAGGTCCATGAGCCTCTTTTGAAAGTGCATGCACACATTTTCTCAGCCATTCATAGCGCGCGCACACAGAGCAGAACAAACACACGCACACACACACACACACACACACACACACACAGAGGAAGTGTGACTATGACAGCACAGACAGGGTGGATGCTCCTGATGATATCCCTGAGTCATTAGTGTGGTAAACCCCATGGCCGTCCACAAGTCCACCCAGAGAGGAGGATGGTGAAGACGAAGATGCCGGTGATGAGGAAGAGGCGCTATGTGAGCGCAGGATAACGCCCGCCGCACTGCAGTGAGGCCGTGGCCCCGGCTCGGGCGTGTAGGTGAAGGTGAGGGCGGTGGAGTAGATGATGCCATCGTTGCGGACCAGCGTGACAGGGACCTGTACAGGCTGCCGCACCCAGCGCCAGCCCTCCCTGAAGGCAGAAATGTCCGGCACCACACACAGGACGCTCTCTCCGCATCTTACGGGGGCAGACGGAAGAGACGAGGTTGGAGCATCGGGCCGTGACTCGCTAATGTGCGCGCACACACATACGCATACAAGCACTCACCTGTACATGGTGTCAGCCTCCACGTCTCCGAACCACACGCGGAGGTTCGGGGTGAAGTTCTGCCCGGTCAGCTCCAGCATCGCCACATCTCCTCCACCATTCAACTGACAAAAGTCAAACAAGGCAGGTGTTATGCCTTCAGTAATGCCATGAAAAGCTCAGTAAATGCTTAAAAAGGGAAATCCGACGTGACCAGTGTCCAGACAGTACGGTGCCAAATGGCATAGCAAGCATATATTCAACACATATGGCCCATATACCTGCAAACTTTCCACGACAGGAACAGGTGTGACTGGCGTGGGGACAGGGCCCATGCCTTCATAAAAGGTGTACTCTGCCTTGTCAGTGCTAATAATAGTCCAGGAGGCGCCATCATTTACAATCTCTTTGTTAGTCTCTTTGGAGCATTGTGTGGCCTGGAAGAAAAACAGTAAGCACATAGATCATTAGTTGGCACATCAGGTCTAAGCGAAACAATACAGGTGACATATTTATTACATTAGTCTGATGTGGCAATAGATCACATCAAGATGCCACCTTGATACACACGAGGTTGACATCTAAATGTACCAGTAACTATATGAACACACTATTTTCATATTCATAACAAAATGTAATTTTCAGTTTAGGATGCAAGCCACCGTCGAGACCATAACGTTGTCCTGCTTTTCGCTGAATCTGCAGGCTCAATAACAGAAGTGAAGATCCCTTTCATTTTTACATGCAACACTCCCAGGCCAATTATTATTGTTTTTTTAAAGAGTGGTGCCAAACTAAATTGGAATTAAAGTAACCGCAATTGTTCACCTGGAACTGGATGATCCTCTCTTGTGAGAGGCAAAGGTACATCCTGTCTGTATCTTTCAGGTAGAAGGAACACTTGTGGAGCTGGGACACCGGGTCGTCCGCATCCATCAACGCCGTCTGCTTGTCTACTTTGCGAATGACCTAAGGCATTGAGGCACACGCATACACACATCATACTCAACACAGAAACAAACAATAAACCGTGTGAAAACACATTTTGGATATCTTACACTGTGTCACCAGCCGTTTTGGAACACATCCATGTTTGCAGTTACTGAAATAGGTGGCATATTTTTTGCACATAACAATAATTCCAGCACATAACAAATGAATAATAAACTAAAATGACTCCAAAATGGTTCACTTTAATCAAAATCGTGGACTCGATTAGCAGCTGAACCCCCAACTCATGGCTTTTATTCTGTGATGGAAATGAAACCTTGTTTGGAAAGTGTATCCAAACACTGCAGAAGTTCCCACTAATGTGTGGCACTCTCAGCTTCCCTATTTTTCTTCTCACAATTCTTACAGGAATATAATGCACTAAGTACAGCACTGTCCTAAACAAGTATACGTCACCAGACAACTGCGATTTTTTGCACTTACTGTATTTTTAAGGCTTAATTTATCTAAAAAAGGTTCATTGGTGTTCTAGAACGTTTGACTAGTAGCCTACATACATCCCCGTATTTAGTACATATTTAAAAACAAATATTTCACGTGAAAACATGCTTACCAGTCTGGGTAGGGCCATGCCAGTAACGGAACAGACCAATTTGACCGTCTGACCATAATGGATGTAGCCATCTCTCACAGCAAACTCCTCCCCTTCAGACTCTTCCTCGTCCACTAAACAAATGAGAGAACACAATAATAAAATATATTTATATAGAATATAATAATCCCACTTTTCCTTCAAATGAGAGCTCCTGATGACTGTAAATGATCTCAGAGACCATGGGAGAGGATGTGTGTGTGCGCATATAACAGGCAACATGTTGCACATCAGTAACAAGAGTAACCAAATAATGGGACACACACACACACACACACACACACACACAAAAAAGATAAAGAATAGGGAAAAACAAGAGTGTGACTCACAGAGGTGGATGTAGAAGGCGCCCCACTGTTGGGAGCTGGCGTGAAAGTTTCCGCCCTCCACATGAAGATACCTGGTACTAACCGTTTGGGAACGTAGGCGGTTAAATAACGCTACCTTAGTCCCAGAGGCTATACACACTGTGATGACAAAAAAAGAGAAAAACAAATGAGCAAGAGCGAAAAACATAAAGAATGATATATATCGCAGTAATGAATTACACGGCGTTCCGACATGCAAATGCAAATCAGGAGCCTTCTCACAATGCAATTACATTTCAGCATGTGGCGAAATAGCCGTCTTGAGCCAGAGAGAGAAAAAGAGAGCAACCGTCTGAGAGAGTGCGTGTTTATCGACACAGCCTGCAACTCACAATCGGCATTTTTCAAGGACTGTTTCTTCTTTGAAGGCTTAGAGATGACCTTGATCCTCTTGCTGAGGAATACCCCGATGTTGGCGCTGTTCCCGTATAACATCTTCACCGACAGCATGAAGTGTTTCCTTTTATCCGAGTCGCTGATGTACAGCGTCTTAGCCGTGCAGAAGTGCTGATTCAGGGAAAAGATGCAGGTTAGATGGCTCTGTGTGTAGGTGCCCCTTCCATTACCCACGGTAGCCATCTGACTCTAAGAGGTAGTTCTAGTTCTAGTTTGGCGATTACAAACAAACAATATGGTCACACAGCAGTGCATTTTATGCCGCGGTGGCTTTGCACAGTGTATGGATGGTGCAAATTGATTGACACATTGACAAGCAGACTCTCCAGATGCGTGCAGTGCTCACTGCAAATCATGCAAATAATAACGAATTGAAAAGTCCTGCAGTGCTGTGTTATTATACATGGCTACACACCTTCCCCTCCAGGTTGAGTTGCTGCATCTCCTGCTCACTGTTGCCGATCCCAATGAATGCGCACGGCTGGGCCTCCTGCTCTGTGCAACCCTCCTTCTCCATAGTCTCCAACTTCTTCTGCCAGCCACTGCCCATCAAATACACACAGGGCGGAGGGCAGAAAAACCTAACGCACAAAAGGTGAAAAAAAACAAACAAAAAAAAACATACAGGAGTTTTGATGCGTCCACATTTTTCTTTGTGAAACTCAACATTTTTAACCGATTCCACACAAACCTTTTTTCATTGCCATATGATTTTTGGGCAACTTTTGCATGCAGTATGAGCACCGTTTGATCATCCTTTCCCTTCATGTAATTCCTCATGGCTTCCCTGAAAGAGGGAAACACACACTTTAGCACACCACAGTACAAATAGTTCTCACGTCTACTTTAATCAATAAGTTCCCCTTGGTGGTGGTTGCGCTGTTTCCCTGTGTACCTCGTCAGACGCTGAGGCTGTGGTCGCTCGCCAAACTTCCTGCAAAAAAACAACAAAAACAGAGCTTTCAATGCTGGGTTAATAAAGAAGAGATAATTGGAAAAAGAAAAAGAGAGAGAGGGGGGGGGGAGGCTGGATGGAAAGATTTCCTTCTGTATTCCGAACTTAAAAAGTAACTTTAAAACCCATACACTCACTTTTGGAAATATATAAAATTGCAATGGAGTCACTATATATGAGTAACTATTGGGATTATGAGTATTATTAATTGTACTTACAATACAATACATAAAACATGCGATTTGCTGAAAAGTGATTTGTTTAAAATGGCAAAATTGCAAAAAAACAAACAAAACAAAAAAAACACTGTGAGCTGATGTTAGACTTTCAGGAAGCTACTTTATGATGAGAAGAACGTTAAAACTACACCAATAAACGTGTTAATCCAGCAACACGTCGCTAGAACGTTGCAACGCAACTGCTGTGACGTTACAGTAACAATGTTAACACATTGTGTCAGGAATCAAGTTTTTAGCAACACAAATCCAACTGACTCACAAGACGCGGTCACGCCAAAAACACACATGCGCCGACCGTGGGGAAGTTTGTGGGAGAGCGTGAGAGTTGCGCGAAACCTTACGACAGCTACACCAACGGCAGAGACACCGGGCGACACTACAAAGAATAGTTTTGCACAACTGACCCCACATCAGGCGCAAGTGTGGGGGCAGGTTTCACGGAGGCTCGCGCCGCGGCCCCATCACTCGGAAAACAACACAAACTGCCAAAGGGCTTCACCACAACGAAATACAACTTCTACCCGACACAAAACCATCACATTGAGCCTTGAATTTGGCCACTTACCCCGTAACAACGGGCGCCATCTTCCGAATAACTCACCGCCCCCCCCCCTACCCACAGACACACAATAACTCACCGCCCCCCCCCCTCCCCACAGACACACACAGACACACACACACACACACACACACACACGCACTACCACCACCACCACCTCCTCCTCCTCCTCCTCCCCTTTTGGAAAAAAAAGGAAAAAAAGAGAAAAAAGTCCAACAATCGCGAGATCCCTCCCACAGCCCCCCTGTACAAAGACACACAGCACAACACAACACGGGGCTCCGAATGGAAGGAAGAGAGGGGGAGGATGAGGGGGGGAGGAGAGGGAGGGAGGGAGGACGGCCAGAGGGCAGACGCCAAAACAACAGGCGTGGGAAAGTTACAAGGTCGCGCGAGAACCGAAAAACTCTCACAATTGACATGAATGTGGCGGGCCGAGAATATCGCGAGAGCGACAAGCATATGAACAATTTGCTTTTTTTTTCTCTCTCTCTCTCTCTCGCTCTCCCTCAGCTTCACTGTAACTCGATTCCCACGCCTGAGGTTGAGCAACACAGCAAATTACACCTCTCCGATCAGATAGATACACAAAGCACAGCATTGGGAGATCATTATTACAACAACCGCAACACGGGGAATACACAGTGAATTAATTCAGTACATGACCTAAATGAGTCCAATCATTTTCACTTGGTTTAACTGCATGTCTATTTCTATCTTTGATATTCTTTTTGAATACGCTTGAAACGGATCAAATAGAAATGACCACCGTGTCATTGTGATGAAAATCCCCCCAAATTCAAACAACTGCATTTGTCATTCGGGATACGATTTATTACATAAGCTTACTGTTCAAATGGTGAGTATCAAATACAAATGATAAAAATCGGAGCAAACGAACCCCACCGAAAAACAATTATTCAAAAGCCTCTCAGCATTTGGCTCCATACCAAATACATGGTTTCGCAAAGCCAATTTATAGTAATAGTGTTTGCTTTAACTGACATAGGCAGGAGGGTGTGATTTGCAGTATGGCGGGATAAAGGGTGACACCGCTTTACAGTTTTCCATTATACACTGCATGGGCACTGCAATCTGCTAGGCCTATCCAGAATACATTCAGAACAGTCCAGAGAGAAGTCCAACATTCACAACAATTATACGGTGTTGAAAATTGTTCTACAGAGGTCTTGATTTAGGTTATTGGTCATTTCAGGGGCTGTGTTCCTAATGAAAGAATGAATTGTGTTATATTAGTTATAATTGTACAAAATACTTTATAGTGTCTATTCAAAAAATATACACAGTACATCGAAAACATACAGAGGATTCTTCTCTCCCCCCTTGGAAATAAATCGAACCTTTAACAAAATGTGCTGAATGAAATATCAGATGTCTTTTCAAGAGAGATAAAATACATTTCTGCAAATGCAAAAATTAAAATGGCCATCTTTAATAATTAAAACATGTATTCTGCGACTCGTTTTTGCCAACTGAATGACCTCGGCAAACCCGCATTTAACCATAATGCAACCAAAAGAAGCCAGCCACCCCCCACGTGGCTTTTCGATAGTCATCTGACTTGGCCTCCTTCACTTCCCCTCAGCGCTTTAGCACAATCCTATATAGTCACACCCCTCCACCCTTGCTAAGAGAAGGATTGCAAATGAGAAAACACAGGGCCTTTTCACCGACAATAACACATGAGAATGATTCGATCTTCGCAGGCAACTCTCGCAGTGCCTCTTGAAAAGAAAAGCCTCTCGGTGCCGTTTCGCCTCTGTTCAAATAATCCGTCCGCCTTCCGTTGCGTCGTGGACAGGATGAAAACTCACACAGCATTCTTGTTACTTGATCCTTTCATTTACAGTCTCCCACTGGAGATTCAGCTTTTGGAGGAATGCAGAAAATACATTTAAGACGTCAAAAGAAAAGGGAAGCACGTGTTCAACCATGACTGCAACGCTGTGCTATTTTCTGCGGTACACGATGAGGAATGAAACCTGCAGCTGTCACGAATAGTGATTTTTTTTTTTTAAGTACAGCATGTGTGACAGAAGAGACCAGAAGAGACAGAAAACCCTTTTATCAGTTATCCAAATGTTTTCAGATGATAACTCCAGCTATTTTGAACGTCAACAATCTCCCCCCGACACGTTTGTCTGGAAGAAGCGTCATTTTTGGGCCTCTTAAATTTTCCAAAAAATCTTCTTTCTGTAGAGCATATAGGAGATGAACACCCAACAGGAAGTAGCCACCAGGTTCTGGGTGAGGTGTTCAGCGTGGGATTGGTTGTTTGCCATGCGCCAACTGAAGGGAAAGTAATCCTCAAACACTTCATGGCCCACATACACAAGGATGGAGTTTATACCTGGAATCAGACACACGCACAGAGTCATACAGAATTAACAGTGGGTAAACTCGGTCGATCTACTCATCTTATAAGTACTGAATCGTATCGAAATTCAAAATATCTAAATCACATTGCTCACCAGGGTAGTAAAAAGGTGCTCCGGACCACCACTTCTTCACATCCACAATATAGTAGAGCAATACCAGCAGCACAAAGGCAAAACAGGCCAATGTCGTCACATAAGACAGAGACCTAGAAAAGAAGAGGAGAGAAACATGCACTGCAGTTTGAGACGCCTTTTACTGAAAATATGTATTCCTTCAGGGATATCCTTGTGTGTTTGCATGTTTATGGAGATTCCCTTCGTTTACAGATCTATATTTTCTCTGATTCCATTTCGCAACGCTGCATTCAAACAACACACAGCTACTCTACGCACTTTTTTTGTAATTTTTGGGAAAAGTTAATGAAAAATGTGGGATGTTTAGAACATACTTAAGGGTTACTTAAGGGTATTTGGATCTTCCCCAAACAGCTGCACAGTAAAAAAAAAAAAGAGAGAGAGAGAGAGAAAAAAAAAGCCGAGTAACCCTTGTTCCAGGTTGCGAGTGCATAAAAGCAAACTTTACCAGAGGTTTTTGTTGACGGGAATGAATCCTTGGTCTGTGGAACACTTAGTCAGAGCTGCTGATATGGCTCCCTGTGTGTTAAGAGAACATTTATTAGTACATTCAAAAAGGGGAAAAGATCAAGAAAATCTCGGTGCACTACTTCAAGTAATAAGCAATTAATAGACTAACGTATATTCTAATAATCTAGATACTGTCGACGAACAAGATGTGTTATACACACTTTATATGCTTACCAAAAAGAGGCCCCATATAAGAAACCTTGACATTATACGTGTGTGGAGATCTCTGTAGTGTAAGATTATTTTCCCTGCCTGGGGAAATGAAAAGTACAATTAAGAAAAAAAAATTATTACGCCCGGCAATTCTGCTATCAGACATATGACTCATAGAGACTATCGGACAAGTAGACACCTGTAATCCCAGAAACGCCATGAGGATGGAGTTGATGCTGCCAAGGACACCTTCCGGCTCAAACGGCACGTGAGTCGCATAAATCACCTTAAAACGGAAACAGAAGTAGATTTGTGTAAGTTATACTTGAGTTTTGATGTGGTTTACCATGGCATCCCATTTCATGTCGGCATGGTTGGGGTTAAACGTACCACCCCAAGTAAAAAAAAAAAAAAAAAAAAAGGGACTGAACCTGTCAGCTCACGGTACGTTCAAGTTGTTTTGCTGGTCACTAACCCGAGACGAGGGAGTCTGGTAGATGTGGTTTTCTCCCAGGAGCCAACGGTCAATGAACCCAGCCGCTCCACCAGTGCAGTTAGAGTAGAGACCCATGTCCCCAATCCCACCTGGGCCCAGATAGCCTCTGTTCAAGAGAGTGGGGTTAAATCAGTTCTGCAACAGTGCAGGGTGAAGGCTTTTAAACAAAACAAATACAAGCTGGAACGGGGAACTGGAAAAGAGATTGTACTTCATAAAAAAACGCATACAGCAAGAATACTCATCAGAAGTGGGTAAAATAGTGTTGCTTGCTGAGCATATCCCGTAATATAGGGATACACAACGACAACACTCATTCCCGGTTCGACTCACGTTGGGCAACCAGGTACGGGAAGTTGGAAAGTGAGGTAGAGCCAGAGGATTTCTAAAAGGAGCACACACAGCCAAGCTGGCCAGTACAGCAAGACGTCAAGGAAAGGGGACCACCAAACACCCTGGAAAACACCGTCGACAATCAAACAACAAATTGAAAATACAATTATCGCAAGTGAATTGATCAGAGTTGGGTACCAGTAAAACACTAAATAATGAATGAGTGTAAACTAGAGCCCTTTACTGACCATAGTCAGGATGTCGAGATGACCTTTCGCCACCATCAGATCTAAAGAGGCGACAACCAGGTAGGACCAGGACAGGCGCTGCAAAACACCTGGGATCCGCAGGTTGTTCCAAGACACTGTGCAGCGGAGGAGGAAGGAGTGAGGGGGAAAAAAAAATCTAAAATCAAAAAACCCGGCAAGCTCAAACTTATGCTCACTATTAAAGAGCATGTTAATAAAAGCATCAACACACGTGGTTCTGGATATTATAGTTGTGTATAACACTCACATGCTCCCTGGCAGTAGTTTGGGTTGATAATGACGACACCGATGATGAAGAGCTGCAGGCTCCTCCACACCACTTTCCTCAGCAGTGAGATGCGGGTTGAGCCTGCACACAGCAGGGAGTTGATTGACAGTGCAATGGAGGTCCCCATTATAAACACAAACCTGGTGGAGAAGGAAACACACATACGGGTGAAGTACATTAGAGTTTTACACTTATTTTCTTCGATTCATTCAACTTTTAGGGTTTTTTGCGAAGTCTTAATGTTTTAGGGTTTTTTGCGAAGTCTGAATGTGGAAGGGGGGGGGGGGGGTAGCCTAATAAAACATGTACTTGATGCTTACCATGGGAAAACCAGATCCGCAACAGTGAGACCTGTAAGGAAACACATGGGGACAAAAGAGTCTTTACAAAGTGGAATACAGTACAAGAGAGACCTGGGGGCCATAAAATAAATCATAAAGAATAAAAGTAGAACAGGTTGGTGCTCACCATTCCAGCTTTCGTGTCTGAAAAACCAGTATCGCCCACCTCCATAGTTCACAAAGACCATAATGACCAAGGAGATACTGGCAAGAAACAGGGAAAACAAAACATTGGAATTTTAAAGCACTGGATAACGTTATTGTAATGGTACCATTATTGACTGCGGTTTGAATCCAATGATAGGTCAGAGCACGGTGTACTTCAAATATGCAATATTTTTTGAGTAAGCTGAGCTGCAGGGGTAAAAGAGTGGAGGATGAAGTTACCCTCTGAATGTGTCCAAAGATCTCAACCTACTGCTGGGCCGGGGTGCGGAAGGGAGGATGTTGTCATTAACCGGTGGCACCGTTCTACCAGGAGAGCCCAGTTCCTGGAGGGTGAATGAAAAGTTAATGATCAAGATTACGCTCAAGAAATGGCTCCAGATGTTTTGCTATGGTTTTCCAGTCTCTAGTTATCCTTACCGCACCTCAAACAAAAACACATGTTTGACTGCATTAGGCACCTATTTTATTTGATTATATATTTTAATAAGGAATTATTCTATTGGAAACTTGCACAGTTCTGCACACAATGTCATTTGGACAGGTGAACATTTTTGTATTGGTGGTTTTTCATTTTTTATTAACAAGCAGCCTCATCTAATTTTAAAATGATTCTGTATATTTGATGTAAACCTTTTTTTTTTGTGAAGAGGCCACGGATGCCAAAGTCTGCACTTTCCTAAAAGATATATGCAGCATTTATTATTTAAAATAAAAATACAGAGGCTTTTGGGGCATTACTCACTCTAAATAACACGAGTATGAAATATTTAAAGTGCATATGTCAGTCAAACCTGCAGTTTGTTTATTTGGTAAAAAAATCCTCTCAACACTTACAGAGTTGATGAGCCTCTCCGTCTCCATGGAGCCAACAATTCGGAAGAGGATATTCTTCACTACATCAAGCCTGGAGAAGAAATACCTGGTTAGGTTTGCTATAACGCGTTAAAACATTGCTGGGAGAGGCATACAGCTGTATTTGGTCCCTTTGCTGGGCACCGATCCTTGTCTACGCAAGATAAGATTATGCCGCAGCACGACAATATCTATTTACTAATCATATATTGTAGGAATCTGATGAACTCTCGCTGTCACGACTTGAAAATAACATTAGCAGAGAAGACTTCATTTGTATATATAAAGGTGTAGATTTGCTTTCTTACTTACTTATACTTATACTTATTACAGCTCTGCTTCAGGAATGTAATAGAATACATAGAGAAGAATGAACAAATAGAATAAGATTACCCCAATATTGTTCTTCCAATGGTGGACACCAGGAACAGTCCAGTGAAGATAAGAAAAGCTACTAATATCGCTGTGAAGGGAGGAATAAAATCAATCAGATATGGTGTGTACTCTGTACAGGGGAGGTAGGGATGGATACAGCGATTCAACAAACTCATATGACGATATATATATAGATATATATACACACACACACACACATAGAAGATTAGGAGTGTGTTTATATGTGTGAGACTCACGTATGTAGCTGTTGATAGGGTCTGAATCCGTCACTACAGAGCAGTTGACCACTGAGGAGTTCAGACTTTTCACCCACAAAGAGTAGTTTCCATGCTCCCCAAAGTGGAATGGAACCCTGGGGAATAAAGATGTTATTCTTGCCATATAGCAAACCAGTCAAAGTAATAATATCTATGCTCATCACTTATTTGTTGATGCCAAGCCGACCTGTGATATGATGTGCATGAGTGTACGGCCATGTAAGACCACATCTCCAAATGCCATTTGATTTTTGAAATCCCACAAAATATTTGAACAAGTAGGTACAAGAGAAAAATAGGTTGCATCTATAGGAACATTCAGATATGCCGTCAGGGAAAGCTCCCTTTGTTTGGCCAACAAATCAGCGGATAATATGAACAATTGCATCGTCACATTCCAGAGTTATTCAACTTACATGCACAGCTCCAGGTTGGCAGGAGTGCTGTTAAGCTGTAGTGTAATCTCATGCTGTGTGCTCACAACAAAGTCAACGGCGCTGAGCTGACCGGGACTGGGCGCCGCCGGTACCACCCCGAGCTGCTGGTACAAACACTAGCGCAGGAGGACACCAGGCGTCCGGGTCAGAACAACATCATCCACAGAACCCACTGGAGGGAAAATATTTGGAGTGTGTGTGTGTGTGAGCCTACCTGGTAGCAGCGCTCTGACATCCAGGACACCACCACCTCAGTGTCCAGCTCGTTGCTGACCGTCAAGAATGCTTCATCCATCTTTAGGACTCTGTGTTTCCGATGAGCAGGGCCAGCTGCAAATGGGAAACAAAAACAGCGCACAATTTATGGATTGTGGCAAATCCATGTGTTGCACGGTAAAGGGAAAACATGCAGAAGATGTCCCAGTTCGCGGCGTTGTCGGAGCTGACCACACCCATCAGTTGAGCCTCTGTTCTCCGCACAGACTTTATGGATAATCTCACAATAATCAAGAAAGCCATCCGACCAGGTTTTCATGTCAGCTCTTCAGAACATTGAAAACCAAAGGCACATTCATTTCAAAAATGAAAAAAATAATAATAATAACAACCCCAGGTTTCATAATTCAAAGCTCACATTGGTCGTGTGAAGGCCAGAGATAAACTTCCCAGAGGCTGTACAACCAGCTTTCAGCGACTCACCTCAAAGCAAAGGTTCACTGTTAGCGAGAAAGTAACTCCATAGCGAAGCGTGTGCTAACTAGGTGGGCAGCCAGGGGTGGAGAAGAAAAACGCTCGCTTTCCAGCTGTGGACTCCAGGCCGCCCGCTACCGTCGCTGCCTCGGAGAGGGAGCATGTGAGGGGGATGGAGTGATGGCTGCACAGCGCCATGGTCACATGCCGCAGTAATCCGTAGCATAAGCCGGAAGGAAGTTCAAACAGACTGAGCTGCTTCCACTCCTTTGTGCTGCCCGTCGGCGCTAATCTCAAGCTAGCCCCGAGCTAACAGGTGTCATGGCTGGATAGGAAAATACCTATGTACAACATATCTACAGGAGTCAGGGTTGTATTAGATAGTTGACGAAAGCCACTTGAATTGCTTTAATATAGTCGTAATGTCATGGGCACAAGCCGGGATGATATTCATTTACATGGTGGCCGGCCGGCTGCCGATGTTTGTTTTTTTAACATGTCAACAGTGCTGGATACTCACAGGCAGATATTTCAGCCCTTAACGTTTCCACGCAGACGGCTGCAACCAGAGCAATGGCCGCAAGGCAAAACACGGAGCTCCCTGGTCGTGTCATTTTGGTCTGTCCCTCCTGTTTCCCCCTTAGGGCTGAGGATGTGGAGTTTGGATTTTCTTCTCTTTCCTTTTGGCCATAACTTATTCCCCTTCCGAGACTTCCTTGTTTTGACATTGTAGTGGGAGCGAGAAGGGACAAAGTACATCTTCGACGCTACCCGGTCGCGACCCTCGCCGGATCACTCTTTGGCTTTGATGCATTTTAAACAGCAAAGCTGAAGTTAGTGTGGTTGAAGGCATGATACAATAATACAATAAAATACATTTTCGCTGACGCTTTTGTCCAAACCGTGCAAAGTGCATTCAAACCATAAAGAGAAAATCTCACACCCTCGAGAGCTATGTTGTTACATTTAATTAAAAAAAACTACAAAAAACTATTGTAAGTGCCTTTGTCAAAGTAAAAAAAAAATGCAAAAGTGCTTGACACACCCATTTCTTTTAACTGAGAAATTATGATTTTCATGCGGATTTGGTAGAACTTCCGCTTTTGAGCAGATCAGAATCCGCTACGAATTTCAAAACTTCAAATTAAAACCTTGACTTGACTTTGATGTGGAAATTTAAACATACTTGTTATGGAAGAGTATCGTAAGTTTGACCAAACGTCCGCGTTATTTGTAACCGTTCCTGTTGCTGCGCCGCGAGCAGGAGCTCCCCATGCACCACAGCAGGAGACAGTCTAATATAAAACATAACATTTTACTCTGACATCAGGAGTTCACTGAGCTTTCATGTGGGAGAGTTTGGTAAAAATCCCAACACAACATAAATCACTCTCTTCCTGGATGTTTTTACAACAAAGGGATATTGTCATGTGAATTAGACTTTCCTCAAGTACAATGCATGGACAAATAACGTCAATCATATGTCTGCGGAATGACGCATGCGCACATGCTTTCGTTGTAAGGATTCCAAATCGAGGATCGAGCGATTCACCCGGGCCCCTCCTCGGACAACGTTTACCACCATGGCAGATAAACCAAGTGCCCAGAAAAGGTAAGTTTAAAGAGTAACTCACTACTGACGTGTAAACCTTAGGTTAATCGAATCAAAATGCTTTGACTAAATAGCCACAGTTGCACGATTGGGTGGTATGTCGAAGTGGCTAGCTAGCTTGGTTAGCTGACGTTACAACGCCTTTTCATCCTCTCAGTGTTTCTCTATTTTTATTTTTTTTTGCAGTGTCAAAATAGCTGCCGGAGCCGTAGTTTGTGTTGAAAGTGAAATCAGGGGAGATGTCACCATCGGTAAGAAGTGTTTTGCTTTTGTTCTATTCCATCGCTTGTCGGTAAACATTCCTGAGTTGAGAAAAAGTGCAGCGCTAAGCGGATCAGTCGTATTCTGGACGCTGACTTGCTTGTGTGTGACGCCCCGCGTGCTCTGTGTCCTCAGGCCCCAGGACAGTGGTCCACCCTAAAGCTCGCATCATCGCAGAAGCAGGACCCATAGTGATTGGAGAAGGCAATTTGATCGAGGAGCAAGCTCTGATCATCAATGGGTAGATTTCCCGTGGAACATTTAGTGTCTCACTCTTTGCATTTTCTGTCTCTGCTTGGTGTCTGGCTTTACCTGCCTAACATATAACCTCGCGTCCGGGGGGGGTGTTTACCTTGCAGTTACCCAGAAAACATCACACCAGACTCTGAGGTGGAACCGAAGACAATGACCATCGGCATCAACAATGTATTTGAAGTTGGCTGTGGTATCCTTTTATTTTTAATTCGCCCGATCGTTCTTGCTCTGCAAGTACAATTATTTCATGTTTTTAACCATGCGTGATTCTTAGCCAGCGAGATTACAATTTTACCTTGAATGACGACCTGCAGTATCGCAAACCCTGAAAATCGGCGACAACAATGTGATCGAATCCAAAGGTGGGTTATTGGATTTGTTGTCGTGTTCACGCAGAGGTGCTGGCGAGTGAAATCCACTCTTAACATTCAACTGCATCTCTACGCCGCCTTCTAGCCGACGTCGGTCGCAATGTGATCCTCACGAGTGGCTGCATCATCGGAGCCTTCTGTCAAGTCAACACGTGCGAGGTCATCCCCGAGAACACGGTCATTTACGGCTCTGGGTGCATGAGACGGGTTCAGACAGAGAGGCCACAGGTACGGACGCACGCACCTGCTAAACGCGTACTTCGTTTATTTCCATCGCAGACATGTGCTACCACAAAGGCACCCATGGAGTCCCATTGTGGGCCAGGAGTTAGAAATAGCCCTAGATTCAGATTCATTATCCAATTTAAAGCACATTGTTACTTTCAGCCCAAGGGCTGCGCAATTTCGCCGAATGTCAGTGTGTTAAATATAAATAATAATCTTTTGTCCAAAGTAATAGACGTGTATTTTGTCACCTTCACAGCCCCAGACTCTTCAGCTCGACTTTCTGATGAAGATTTTGCCCAACTACCACCATTTAAAGAAAACTGTCAAAGCTGGCCACACCAATAGCTAAGTTTACAGCCTAGACGTTTGCAAGATGAATTATAAATAGCTAACAAAACCATATTATAATTAGGGGTTGCTGGAAGGAAGCATGAATGTATATAATTATATAATTACCAGGCTTCGTCAGCAGTTTTGCTCACTTACCGTTTGATATTTTCTACTTTGGCCACGGCAGATAAAGCTTTTCCTCTTCATCCCTTTGTGCGGATGTACCGTTTTCTATGATTAATTAAATCACTTAAGAAATGCTAAAATTGTTTGTACCGAATATTAATTTATGATCAGCAATTAAATTGGCATGCAACTGCTTGCAGGAGTTTGGCCACCGCTGTTGGATGCGCATCAAGCATCGAGGCGGTGTCCTGTAACGGTGTCATTTATTAAAATGAGTCCAAAAAACGAACAAAAGTACTCTAAACATCTATGCCATGGTGCTGCAAAAGAAAAACCTTCACATAGTTATGAAGTCTCCCAGACAGTCATGTCCAAGATGCTTTAAGCTGGATTAGAGATCAGTGTGATGCACTGCACATCACAACGTATGCAATTCCTAAAAAAAAAAAAAAGGGGTTTCGGGGTTAAATAAAACCTCCAACACACACACAACTCTTTGCAATATTGTGGGTCGTATGAAGGAAAAAAAAAAAAAAGTAAACATCTCACACTGAAACTCTTTTACATTTTAAGAGCAAGTCTGCAGCCAGAGTATTTACTGTCCTCTTAAATGTCTCCACACTCTTCCTCCAGTGTCCTCCAGTCCTCACCGATCGAGAAAAGAACTGAAAAAGGTGGTACTCACTCTATGTAACACAAGACCACTGATCACTGAGAGGAAAACACAGGAAAACAGGAAAGCTACAGACACCCATGTTAAGTCTGTGTATTCTAGTGTGGCCGGCGGCTCCGTCGGCAGCGGCTACCGATTCACAGGGGTCCACGTGGCACCTCCGAGGGCACGCAGCAACGAGGGAGGGGACTTCACTTCTTCGCAGGAACACCTTCGGAATAATCCTCCAGTACGCCTGCCAGGTGGTTGTTGTGGGTCTTGAACTGTCTCTTCCTTTGCCCACTTTGCTTCTTCCTCTTTTGAACCGGTAACTGCGGAGACACAAGCAGCACGGCTTATGATGCTTGATGGACGAACTACAAATACCAGCATTCAGTGGTAAAATGTTGAAGAGAGCGATTTTAAATTTGGGGCGTTCAAATGCAAAACCGAACAGACTGGAGACCAAGCGACACTGACCACTTTCTTTGGGCCCGTTTCTTGCATTGAGGTGATGCCTTGTCTCTTCAGGTACTCCTCAATCTTCTCTTCATCCATGGAATCGACTGGAACGCTCCTCCACAGTTTCTGAAACTCTGCATTTTGTAGAGAACATGTTTTGACCAAAATGCATGACTTAACAAACCGAAATTAGTTTTAGCGAAAGAGAGGGGGAAAAAAAAGTATGTCAAAAGGTGCTTGTTAAATGACAGGGATATTGAATTATTATAAAGCATGTGTGACTCAGTCTTATCTTATTTATAAACTGTTTTATAGGAAATTCAAAGATATATATATATATATGTATGTATATATATATATATG
>JAFBJU010000120.1:242938-326113 GCA_016785305.1 Colistium nudipinnis | reverse complement strand
CACACACACACACACACACACACACACACACACACACACACACACACACACACACACACACACACACACACACACACACACACACACACACACACACACACACATACATATAGGGAGAGAGAGTTTAGTGTGTTGGGTGCATCAGTGCTGCAACTTGGATATTGATGTGAATGCCTTTACAAGTCCAAATCGTAAAATGACAGTTATGAACATAGACTGTGCTTGATGAAAGTCAGTCTGAGCCAACTATTGGCTCATTAATTTGTTACAAAAACAAAACTTTCCTAAAAGCCTTTCAAATGTGTGTGGTTCAAAATGTTTGGCAAGTGTGAGTGAAAAGAGACAGAGAGCGAGCCACAGGCAAATCGGGCCAATTCTCACCTTCGTCTACTGTAAACTGGCAGTGTTTTTCATTGTAGAAAAGGATCTTTTTCTTGTCTGGTCTTGTCACAAAGATGATCTGATCCCCCAGAGCCTGTGAACAGTCACACGAGCACTCATTTCTCTGCCAATAGCCCCGTGCTCTTCAGTTACCACCGGGTCCACACAATATACAGAGCTGCGAGTGCGCAGCCCTCCCATGCACTCACACAATGAACAGCATGAATTAGGCGCATTCCTTCCGTAGCCGCTTAGATCGCATTACCTTAATGGCCTTGGCTGAGTTGGGCAGACCCTCCTCGACATCGTCCAGCAGCACGCCTCCCATCCCCAGCTGGTCATGTTTGTCCAGCAGCCTCAGTAAGGCCTTCTTGTCCTTCAGGTTGTACTTGGGCTTGAAGCCATACGTTCCATCCCGTACATCAATTTTTGGATTGTTGACCAAGGCCTGACGTCGGCAGGGAGACGCACAGTGGTACATTTCAAACACAAACTCGTGTCATAGAGCAGTAAACCAACCAAGAGGTGACGTGCTAAACGTATCATAGCCATTTATACCCGTATGAATGACATTGCTCATATCTTTAAAGGCTGAAGACCAATAGTAACACTTAGCTGTATTTTTCGGTCAGCTCGTGTTGTTACTTGTTTAAGAGGGCGTGGAATTTTATGTGTGATGTGAAAAGATGAAAAAAGATGTAAAAAAACAACAACTGAGGAGCAAAACAGTATAAAATAGGTCAGTGTGATGTGTAGAACGGGAGGGGTGATTTATAAAAGGACGTACAATGCGAAAAAAAAAAAAAAAAAACACACCTCAGTCATGAGCCACTGTCTCTGTTTCATGCTGATGTCAAGCAGCTTGGTCTCATCCAGAATCTCCTCTAAGGTCAAGCAGTGTGTATCACCATTCTGATGCCTAGTCTGAGAGTTGGAGACAAGGGGAGCACAAGGGTGTACAGAGAGAAAACACACAACAGTATATATATATATAAAAAAAAAATCTTCCTTTAGCGATCATTTCAAAAATGTATGCAAATGTCCTAATGCTGCACCTCTTACAGCTTTCTAATCTAATCAAGCGTCTAACATGATTGTGTTGCTGTTTTTTTTGCACAGTGTTTTTAACAGGCAAAATCTGTGAGTCAGACTGTGTGACAGAGCCTTGCTGCCTCTCCGTTGAGGGGACCGACCGCGAGACTGTCACGTCTACAAGACTGCTTGTTTGCAGATGTACAACATCCGAGCACATGCGCCACTACCTGAAGAAAGTGTATTTACTTTTTACGAGATCAATATTCAAGACACGCTTACCTTCATATAATTGACTATCTTGGCCAAGCAGCCAAATTTGTATCCGGAGCTTGCCTTGATGTTTATCTTGCCATTACTGGACTCTGTGGAAGAGGAAAGCACTTGTCGGACACAATTCTTCCATAAACTAATTCAGCAAACGCACTTTTTCATAGAATAATCCTGAAATTTGAACGGTATTTTTTCTTCCTCTGCAAATGGTGAGGAAAAACCCTTCGAAGCCAACAAGGTGTTCGCACAATTCCTAAAGAAGTTGACGTAATTGTAAAAATCTCTGCCGAGTTCATATTTAGTGCAAATGGAAATGAAGCAGCATGTTACCCAGAGCAACAGTGTGGATCATGCATCTCGATTCGTTTCTGAGCGTCAGTGGAGGATAAAGCTATATTTGGCTCTGGCCACAAACAGTGTTGGTCGGATCTATTATTGTTGGTAATGGTCTTTTCGAAAAAACATCTGGAAAATCTGGAATATCACCTGCCGTGTCTTGAAATTTAAAACCCACTCTAAAAAAACAAAAAAACAGCAAGAGCATCATTTGATAGGAGTGCTTTTAAGTGTGTCCACTCCAGCTGGTCCTATCCCCTGTTGGGAGTCATATAATGCCCCCCCCCCTCCCCCCGGGAGACCATCTGAGGTCTGGTTTCAGCACTCGCCAATCACAGAGGAAAAACACCATGAATCGTGAATGATTCATGGTGCGAGTCTGTTGCTTTGAGCTGCCCTGTGGGCAGCCCCCCCCCCCGAAAAAAAAAATTAGTGACAGGCAGGATAGCGAACGGTGCAGAGGCAGGGCTAAGAGGAGAAGAGCCAATGATGGAGAGAAGCCTGTGCCGTTCAGCCGAGACATGAAGAGCTGCAAGGAGTGGCGGAGAGAGCGGAGGAGCGCACGAGAGCGCCGAGGAGGAAAAACGGGTCGAGGAGTGAGCGCCGAGGAGGGGGAGGGGGAGAGAGAGAGAGAGAGAGGAAGACAAGAGCGATAAGGTGGATCAGCGGCGGGAGGCGAGTGCATCAGTGGACTTGCGTCTTCTAAAGATAGAGCCGTAACGCACTGGTGAGTCTGCATATTTTTCATCCTCGGAATAATGTGTGTGCAGTTTTCAGCTCATAAAAAAAAAAAAAAAAAACTGCAGGCTGCTCTATTTTTGGCCATCATTTTTTTTTTTTTTTTTTTGGGGGGGGGGTTATATCGCACATCTTTAATGCAGCCAAATCTGCAGCGAACACAAAATCAATTTCCTCTGCAGGAGATCAAATCCAAACGCAAGCCAACTATGTCGGGACAATTTCATTTATACGACGACTGAGCTGAAATCTTCCCAGGGCAATTCTCGAAACATTTCGGGCCAAGACCGAGCCCATACCTAGCGGAGGAAATAAACCCGGACCTGCGCTTGTGTCTCTGAAATAGCAAGAACTCTGTGGCCGCCTCGGTGTCGGTGTGTGTACTTGTGTTGGCTTGTTAGAGGAAATGCACGAGTCGGAACCAACTGCGGCTCCCGAGACAAATCAGCGAGGTACTGAACCCACAGCGGCGCCGACCAGGGGCGCTAGGGAGGGGGGGGGGGGGGGGGGGGGGGGGGCATGCTACCAACACTATTAACAGCTTGGCTGGGGTGGGGCTCATTTAGGTAACGCAGCAGTCACAGCGGCAGAATCTGTTCAAAATTTCCCCCAAAAAACAAAAACACCTGCTCCAGACTGTAACAGGAACTTCCGAGGTGAAAGTGCGGGCTCTCTTAAGACAAGCGGCATCGCTCCAACAACAACAACAACAACAACAACCACCACCACCACAACAGGTTGTAGATTATCATATATTTCTCTATGTGCAATACCCGTACACACAGAGGAGGCCACAAATCGTTCCTGTACACGAAAGAATGACTGCGTTCGTGTTGTGTACCATTTGTCCTCCTCTTCCTCAACTCCTTTCCGCTCTTGGGCTCAAGTTATGTGGGCCAGCCGCCTTGGTCTCGGTAGATAAATAATAGAATGTGTCTGAATGTGTGCGCGCGTGTGCCTTTAAAACATGCATGCATGTCCTGCTTCTATGTTCTTTACTCAATAAATCTCCCCCATACGTCAAATCGATTCCAACCACTCAGCTCCTCAGCGCCTACAGCACGACTCAAGCTTGCATTCAGCGTGTATGCAAATCGAGTTGGGCTCTGTCCCACATAAACGGCACTGTGGCAGGGCACATTGTCTCGAGGCACACTGGATATCTCGCAATGATATGTTTGGTTGGGTAGGAGACTACACAGCTCATGGTGCCGTATTCAGAGAAGCACATCTATCCGAGTCATTACCATCGTGACTTTGCCCGAGCACTAACTACGCTGTGTTTTTGCTGCTTCCCGAGGAGAGACCATGGCCAACACCCCTGCCAGCATACACCCGAGTAATCTGACATGGCACCGAGAGGCGGCGTCTCTTTCCGACCTCTCCTTGCAGGTCCAGGAAGTCTACCCCTTCCACGACAGCTGGAACGTGGCGTACTTCGTCATCCTGCTGCTCTTCATCCTCACCGTCCTCTCTCTGGCCGCCTTGGCAGTGCTCTATCAGCTGCTCGACTGTGGGTGCTGCGCCAAAGGGAAGACACACCACCAGCTCCAGCAGGAGGGGCCGGGGGGCTGCGGCACCTTCATGACCGGCATATGCAACGAGCCAGAATCCCACACCGAGGTGGTATAGAGGCGGCGAGGATGGAGAGCGCGAAGGGCAGGGAGCCGCCTGTCGTCGCTGTACTGGGGAAGACCGCGGCCGCTGACCCCTATGCCCTAAAATACGAACTTCGAAAACTATGTAGCCGGGGTTGCTCACAGTCAGATGGACGCAAAAGGGGAACAGACAAAATAAGGTAACAGAGCAATGTAAAATGGGAAGGGCGGGCGGCATTTCACTGATTTGGAGCGAGTCCAAGCTCAAGTTTTCATTTCAGTTACAAGGAAACGTTCACACGTGGACATTTACTAACACTTTACAGAGAGCAGGGTGTTTTACACCGGGTATCAGGAGAGAGAGAGAGAGAGCAACAGAGTAGAAATAGAACTATGTGGTCAAATAAATCAACACCAACTTGCGGCCCAATGTGACAGCTGTGGCGGAAGGGGTTACATTGGGTTGAGACTTTGTTTGTTTTGTTCTCTTGTTCAGTGACATCTGCCCTCCGAGTACTACACATACTCAGTACTACATCCCAGAGGGATACAGACGAGCTCCAATTAGAGATGGTAAAATGTTGAGCACAGTGCCGCATCTCCCAAAATGACCGCCGTCATTTATTTGACCTGACCCGATTTAATTGGATAACTTGTTGTATTGGATTAAGCCTGCGTTTCTCTGTTCTTTAGTAAATGGTGTGCCGGTGCTGTCAACATGTTATGCATTGCAATATTATTTGATGATAACTGACACATAGATGTTGCACAGTGATGTACTATATCATGCCATATTGAGGACAATGTATAATTTCACATGCCTTATCACGAATTGCCTAATAAATTGTCACTTCATTATGCATCAGGGTGTTTTTTCTCTGCGAAAAGGAGCCGCTGGCTCTTGGCAATCCGTTTATGCAAACTTATATCAAGTTCCAAGGGACGAGAGGCTAATAGTCTTAATCCAATTCTGACTAAATGAATTACACCCTTTTATATACAACATTTGCGACAATAATTGTTTGGTTATTGTATATGATCACATACTTGTTAACTTCTGTGCTGTTCTCTGTCCGTTTGAATTCATGTGCAAGCAGTAACACAAGCTGTCAATTCCTTTGACATATATCCAAACCATAAAAATATTGGTGTGTGTGTGTGTGTGTGTGTGTGTGTGTGTGTGTGTGTGTGTGTGCGTGCGTGCGTGCGTGCGTGTGTGCCTATATATATATATGTCAGGGTCAGTATCTTGTCATGATGGCTCTACATTGAATCTTGATCCCAATGAATAATGAAATGTATAGAGGGTGATGCGCAGCAGATCGAACGTAACGAATACACTGCACTGCAATGTCTGCAGTTACAATAGCACACATGATAATCCAGTTTCACCTACCTGCACCGTGCTTGGACCCTGACGAGCTCTCCCTGTCGTTCCTGGGCTTCTTCTTCTTGTGCGAGTCTGAAGACGCCTGTCTCTTCTCAACAGCTGGAGTGGACAAAGCTCTTTTCTTGAACTGTTCCCTCTCCCTCAGCAGTGCCGGATCCATCCTGGCTGAAGGGGCAAAAAGCAGCAACATTTGTGCATGAACAACACTAGAAATAAAGAGGCCATTAAAAGCTAAGGCAGACATTTCCACAAATATTAATCCAAACAGGAGAATGAGCCGTTTCGTCAAAACTGCAGTGAAAACATGTGCCGCTGTGACGCCGCTGACACCCTCACCTCGACCCCCTGAGCACCGCATGGTCCCGATGAACTACATGCTCCTGATAAGTACAGTGGACAGTCTACGTATTGTTCAACAAACCAAACCCCAATTTGATGCTGGTGATGTTATAGTTTATACAACTAATACTTCTATTGATTAAAGGGAACGGAAATTGATGCAAGGCTCTTCTAATAGTATGGATCCACCTCCATCAATGAACCCCAGGTAGAACCAGAATAAAACAATCACAGCGGGGGGGCAGCTCTATGTGAAACCTGCACTGACAAACGGTACCGAGACAAGGCCTGGAAAATCTAACAGCTAAGTGAGTACCTACCGTCAGTCAGTCCCGTTTCACAGTGCAACAACCTGGTTAGAAATGAGCCTGGCCTTGTTGCTTTGACGTGACAATGTATCCCCCTTCAAAAAGCCCAGTGTAACGTTAACTCGATTTAACCAACGTGGCTTACTTCTCTTGATATGCAAATACCAACATAGCCGAGTAAACATAAAGACCCGACAACACTGTCTGCTAGGTAACGTTAGCATTAGCTTTGCTATTTACTCAACGCTGTGGTTACCTGGCACTTTGTTCCTTTTCCTCGGAGAAAGTGACGTTTTTTCCCAGTAGCTCTACTTAATTTATGTCGATATGGACCAGAGGGGAGTGGCTTCCTTGAAGGAACGAGCGCGTTATCGGGTAAAATCACGGACACCAGAAGTTACCACTAGCTAACTAACTAACTTCATACACAAAACATTTCATCTTCTTCCCTCACGCAGCGCTTCCGCTTCTTGTTCGATTGCTCATACATCGACGGATAATCCTGGGCCTACGTCATCACGTATGTTGACGTATGACAGTTCACCAGCGAAAAGACAAAATACAATTTCTCTGAATCTTATTCTCTAAACCTATATTCGACATCATATTTGATCATATATCATACTTTTAATACATGTCCATCAGTATGGATTAGTAGTTCTTCAATCACTGCCCCTTTGAGTCTTAACATTCCTGAATGTGAATTGGAGTGCCTTTTATCTCCGGGTAATAAATGGGACAATGGCGCCTCCCAGTGTCCCCTCGTAGTATTGTATGGTATCTTTTGTCAATATTTGTGCAGACTGATTGTTGCTGTTACATTCCACACAGCAGAAGCAATGCAGCAGTGGCCTTCAACCCACTTCAATCATTACACCATACAGCCGTGAGGATTTCCTTTTAAAAATGCAACCATGTTTCTAGCCATCTATTCTCTAATGTTCTCTCTAGTCTGACCGTAAAGGTAGCAATCCAAAAATATCATACTATTCTGCATTTAACGGGAATAGTTTTGTCGGTGCAGGGACAGTAGAGTGAAACTCCTGACAGCGCATGTGTTCAGAAGTAGTGCCCTGTTGTCAAGGCGACCTTGTGAGTGATATTACCTTAATAGCACAAGACAGTGGTCAAACAACTAAATGAGTCCCCATTTTTTTTAAAGCTGAACGTGAAGCAACACATAACAGTATCAAGGTAAACTTTACAGATTGCAATCATCCAATGATCCATCCTGTTAGGATGATTGCCACTTTGTGTTTGTCTATGGACTATAGTTGTTTACTGTGGCAACACGAGCACTTTAAAATAATTGGTACGCTCTGGCTTTCCAGGAAAAAAAATATTGTAATATGCTGTATATTTTACTCATAAAGAGGGGGTGAGAAAAAAAACAGAGACGCATTTATCCATTCATGCACTGCACACGCACACACACACTTTGCATAATCATTGAAATGAACAGTTTTTTTTAAACTACCCATAGTGGGAAAACATGCCCAATAACATTTAAACAACATACTGCAATAACCAAAGTGTGTAAATAGCTATGGCCCGCTGGGAAATGAAAAACGATTAGGAGCTTATGCATTTTTGGAGTAAACAAATCTATATCCTCCATCTGTTCCTACGCATTATATATATATATATATATATTCAAAAAAACAAGAAGTTGAGAAGTTGAGCTCAAAATATCAGCGCGATCGTGCGTGTGTGCATGTGCGTGCGTGTATGCGTATGTGTGCACGTGTGTGTCTGTGGACTCATCTCCATGGTGGGGCCTGCTAATCCAAAACAAATGATCCTCAGTCTCTGACAAGCAGTGTTGCAAAGGACTCAGGATGTGTGTGCAGGTGCAGAACATAAAAAAACAAAAAACAGGCATCAGCTCATCCAACTTTCAGATGTCCATGTGGATCACAGAACGCATTAGCATTTCCAAAACTCCTAATTAATGATTCAGCAGACCAGTCGAAGTAGTGGGCCCACATGAATGATTAAATATGTGCTAACCTAATTTTGGACCAAATCCATAATGAATGAATTACATTGTTTAGTCACAGCATAGAGAAAATGGAAGCCAGGGGGGAAAAGATGTGTACATTGAAGTATGGAGGGACAAACATGAATTATTCTGCTTCGGAAAGCTTAACCCTTACTTATTTCAGTGGCTTTCAAGCCACAACAACCCAGAAAGGCCATGCTGTAATTGAAATTGGAGTCGGGTTGGAATAAGTTTCGAAGACTCACCATGTTCTGGTAGAGGAAAAAAAGTTGCTTTATTGTGTACGACGGTAGCCGAGACTGAAAGAGAGTCAGTGCCGTATATCTACAGGTGAGGTGCAATATTAAATAGCAGAGATGAGTGATGCCTTGGAGCTGCAGTCGAGCAGTGCAAATCCCTGTGGATGAGAAAATCTCAGAGTGACGGCTTTCAATTACAACAACTTGTGTGTGTGTGTGTGCGTGCGTGCGTGCGTGCGTGCGAGCGTGCATGCGTGTGCATACTGCCTATCAGTTCAGCTACACTGACAGTTTGATGTCGCAGCCTCTGAACTGAAAGTATACCCACATACCCACACACACACAAACAGACACACAGACACACACACACACACATACATACATACACACACACCTTTTCTCCCTCTTTTCCTTTTTCTCTGTCTCGCTCGCACATTTGCCTCTGCTGTATTCTTGGGAATCAGGGTCAACCCACTGTTGGATTCTCTGTACAGCAAAGGACGCAAAGGAAGATTCGGCACACAGGAGCTCGGTGTACATTTTGTGCAGGTGTATGTCTTCTGTGCAGAGAGAGATGTTTGATAGTATATTGTATATATAGATTCTCGGGGTTGTTAGAAAACATAGGCCTTGGGCAAACAAACTACAGCTGAAAAGTGACATTTTCATTTATTTTTATTTTTTTTAACGGGGACAATGAAGATTTATTCTTGTATATTGATTTTTTTTTGCAGAACTTCATTTCAGGTGGCAGTCATTATCACGGTAAAAATAAAGCTGAGTGTGTGCAACATAAATCACGTGGCCAAAAGTCAGGCATTACAAATCTTTATACCCAAAAACATTTTCTTGGCTGAACATGCCATTCCAACTTAAACATGCTGCTATATTCCACACAACCAGAAGCACACTGTTTTCGAAAATATCAAAAATAATACTCAACTGCGCGTGGGAATCAAAGCGCAGAAAAGTCATCTCCCAACCAAAACTACACAAAGGCAAAGTATGCATCCCCATATGTTGAATCCAAGGCCATTAAAACTGTCCGTTCAGATTATTAACAGCTACCTTTTGCACTGCGTGCCAAGCTGCGGCTCGATGACATCATCTGGGTCAATCAAAGGGTTGACTCGGATTCCAACTCGGTGGATTTTCTTAAGAACTTCATCCTTTTACATTTCACGGTTGACACTGCGATTTCTTGGCTTCTCGGAAATGCACTTGCCAAGTTTGAAGCCAATTGGATCAGCTTTTTGTTGAGTAAATCTATAGGCCGGCAGACCGACGGGTGCCCAGGGATTGCCTCCAAATATAGCTTGCGAGCAATTAAATCGACGACTGATTATTTAACTGATCATTTCACCATGGTGTGTGGGGGGGGGGGGGGGGGGGGGGGGGGGGGGGGGGGGGATTTGAGGAAAACGAGCCATTTTGCGAAATGAACCATATTTACAGTAACCACAAGGTGGCACTAGAACAGCATGAGCTAGTCCGCTGCTCTGCGGTCTGGTGAGTGACTCATCCAACCAGAGGAGCTGCAGCCTCTCAAACTGACAGACAGAGCAGATAAAAACAGTTCGGCCTGCCGCGTTGACCCCAGTCTCAGCGCTGCGGCTCATCTGCTAGACCTTCCCTTTGAAAAGCACAGCCTGCCTGCAGAGGCGTGCCGACTTCCATTGCAAATGATAACACAGAGGCGATCACGGGACAGAGCTTCTCCAATAGAGCAAACACGCGGGCCTGACATACCCCCGAAACCGGGGGCCAGCAGTCTGCGGCTTTGTTCGCACACTCTCCCAGGTGCCCTCTTTTTGAAAACGGCGCATTAAGGGAAAAACCCGCGTTACACGATTTGATTGACTGGTTAAAAGAGCAGCGCTCAGGCCAGACCTTTCATCGCTACGGTTGGCGGTGTTCAAAGACAGAGGAGGTGCCTCTTGAGGATTTTGAACAAGCTCACTCGCTTGGAGGTGACTGGTGAGGCACCGTTGTGTAAGACGGCATACACACTCGAGGACGAGGCAGAGTTTTGTTGCCGAGGCAGTTTTGGAACCATTCTGTACTTTGTCGCAGAAATAGGGTCCCAGAAATGAGTCTCACTGGCTCGTGGATATGAGACGATGAACAGCATTTTGATGTAACCGGGGAAAGGGGATTTTAGCACATGTGCAACCACAGGTACTATTTCAACAGTTTCCCTTCCGACCACACGCGCATATTGATTCTATATGGTTTCCATTCGTGTCACGTCAACCTTCCTTGATGAATGCCAAATACATATTATCCTGTCCATTTGAAAATACACCAGATCACGCATGTGTGCTGGGTGGTTGCGCGGGCGGCACCTGAGCGCCATGGGACAGCCGGGTGAAACGAGTGTGTGCCGTCCAAAACCCTGCGGGGGGAAAGCTAATCCTGGTTCCTGTTGTTAATCTGAGTATTGAGCTTCTGTGTTGGGGTCAATGCTGTGTGTGTGTGTGTGTGTGTGTGCGCTTGCATGAGTGATGCTCCTCTTGCCCTTTCCAAATGTCACAAAAGGGCCAACTCCTGAGAAGCAGGGCCCACAATGCAGGCCTTCGCATTGTGAGTGTGAGTGCTGGCGTGTTGGGCGTGCGATAATCTCCACCATTGAGCCCCCGTCAGAAGCGTGGTTTCTGCCAATGTTTGTGCGTCTGTGCAGACAACAACAACTCTTTCTCTCCCTCTCCTTCCCCGCATTCTCTATTCATTTATTGCATCTTTAATAAGCATTGTCCCACACTGCAGTGCGGTTCACATAGTCTCCAAAACAACGTGTGCCTACCACGCATTTTTCAAAACGGATTTTTTATATTTTCTCTAACGACTTATATTCATGAACAGCTCCCTCAAAGTCAAAGCATCACTGTGTCGGGCTGTCACTTCATTAAATGGATGGAGAGCCACTTCCCCATGCTCCAGGTACATCGCTGTCCCAATTTCAAAAGGTACGCGAGCAGAAGTTTAGGCGAGACAAAACAATTAGTTTGCATGTGTATAAAAACACTTTCAAATACATAGCGGGAAATCTCCAAGCCTGACTAAGCCTTACGACTCCCCGTTGAGGCTTCATCTGAAATATTTCCCTAAGCCGTTGGACTAAAGTGTGAAAAACAGAGGCGAGTGCTCCGTGGTGCACGCGAGGACCCTCGATTGTGGCAAAAACAAAGAATAAAAAACGAACCAACATGTCGCGGATCCACGGTTCGAGTTTAAAAGTTTGGGGAACGTAATTTTTCGCCCAATTTGAAATGGAAGACATGGGTATCCGTTTTTTTGTTTTTAAGGCAGCGTTTTAGGGGCCCATCATTTCTGCCTGCCGCGAGAGTCGTCAATATGAATCAACGATATTATGATCGGCGTAAAACAAGATTGATTTCCTCTTTAGACACTGCTTATGAAAAATACGTGGTGGGCCAGAACTTCCTGCGAGGGGCAATTGAAAAGGATGGATTGAAATGCACACGAGCCACACATCTCATATTTCGGAGCACCTGATGTTCTGATTAGGAGCTTGATTTTGCGAAAAAAAAACAACAACATTGCAAGCTATTCAAAGGCTCCTATAGTCCATCAGTAGGTTCAGAGACGTCGGTGCATATTTGCAGCTTCTGGAGTCGGCCTCTGCGGGGAGCCGGGAGCGCCGGTGCCACTAATGCCAGGGGGTGGCCAATATATTTGCACATACAAACGCGCCGCTCACGTAACAGTTTCCACGGCTATAGTGATTACTCTTGTCCTTGGACACAAACCCCTAATCACCCCGTTTAAACAAACGTCCCACCTGCGAAACGATTATCATTAGCAAAGCCGCGGCACACGCCCCACAGTGCCACTGCCACCTCCTTATTAGAGGCAACATTTAGGATTGACCGGGGAAGAAAGTGCCTGGGCCGTTATGTTGCCGTGTCGCCCGAAAAAAAACAGGAGACCCACTGAGTTTGACAAGATTGCTGAGCGAAATGGGCTTGAACCACAGAAGAACATTTTGCGTCAAGCAAATTCGGAAGACGAATGAGATCGTCACCACGGGGGACGGATCGGCCCGTTGGCCGAGGGCCAAGCATTAAGGTCAGGTCAATAGCCACCCGGGAGATACTCGGAGATGAACTCGACGTCCTATATTATGCATATCATGACATTGGGAAAAAACGCTCACCGTTTGGTGAGAAGATGCCTGAAGGAACTCCAGGCGCCGGTTCGCTAAATCAATCGCTTGTTCCCCCCGTCCCGGGCCAACTCGCTGTCATGTTTTTTTGGTGGATTCCTCTCATGTCCCGCGGAGGATCGTTGTTGGTTTTCCTACTCGACCAACCCTGTGGTCGCAGATGTCATGGGAATTGTAAGGGTCACTCGTGTGTGTGTGTGTGTTTGTGTGTGTGTGTGTGTGTGTGTGTGTGTGTTTGTGCGTGCGCGCGCGCGTGCTCGCGTGTTTGCTTAATTTGTTTTCCGGAATTCCCCCGATATCAGCTGGCACACATTACTTTCCCAGCCTCTCTCATAATCCTCTTCCCTTTTTCAGAAGTGTTTCCCAGACCAAAATGGAAAACCAATTGAGTAATGAAGTACAATACTTCACATATTTTCCCGCCACTAATGAGGCAAACAGAGAAGCTTACTGGGCCGTCTAGGTTGAGCATTACGGATGATTTAAAGGCCATCCCTTTAGAAAACAGTAAAAGAGACATATTACGCTTGTTTTGTTTTGGTTCTTTTTTCTTTTTTTTGCACACCAATGGCTATTATGAAAATGGCTTATTATTCATGTGAATTAGTTGCTCCCTTAGTTGACAAGTGAGGCAGCCATTGGTTAAAGCATAATCGACTCAAAAACGAAACAATCTGTCATGTACAATAAGCAGGCTAAATGGTTTCTCCTTCTGTTACAGTTGAGGCAGTGCTCTTTTCTTGACGGACTTTTAAGCTCTATATATTAGGCGACGTTTCGCGCGGCGCAAAGTGATCCGCTTTCGGATGTTTTAAAGCTGCAGAGAATTATTTGACCTCTGTACATTTTTTTGCCAAATAGAGGCAGGGGAATAGGCCTCAAAATGATCCCGATGACCAACCAGTTCCAGTTTATTATTATAATTACATGATATTATAAATAAATACAGAATTTATTTGGAGAGGCCTACATTAAGCACTGCGACATCCTCGATTCACTTCTCCACCTTTGTCCCGTTCTTTCCGTTCTTATTGTTGTCCTGTCTTCCCCCATCTCCGCGTCTGTTCCACTTTTCCACCCTCGCGCCTCCGGTTTGAACTGAAACCCCATTCTTTCAACTAGATTAATAAGGGAGGGGGAGTTCAGAAATATGAACCGTCCGCCCTCTTCAAGGTGCACGTTGTCCATCACTTTCATGGCGTTTTGCGAGAATGCGCTTGGAAGGTGTCCTCTGGGGACCGGTATCTGCATAATGCAAATGACGTCCATTCAGTCTGGACTGCGGTGGTGTCCGGACAGGCTGACTCACCGACATGTGTGTTGGCCTCCCGCGAGCAACACAGCTGCCATTACTACATGTAGCTTTCAATGGCCTTAATATGCTGTACAGATATAAAATTGCAACATAGGCAGAGTGATGCCTCGCACCCAAAATATTAGGATCACCAGGAGAATGGTAATGGCAGCCCTGCGCATGCCGCTGCATAATGAACGCGCCCGTGTTAAAGTTAGTGTTCCGGCCTGGGAGGCGGAACGTGGTGGATCAAGCTTTGTTCCATTTTGGGCAGAGGTTTAATGTTCATTCTACCTCACTTTTTACCCGCCTCTTATCTTTTATCTTTTATCTATATATAAATATGTGTATTTTTTTATTTTTTGTAACTTGCACTATTTTCACCATGCGGAGTAGCTCCCCAAATTTCGTTGTGTGTGTAACATACAAAGACAATAAAGTCTATTTCTATTCTATTTCTATTCTATTCTATTTCTATTCATTATGAAGAGATTAGTGCCTGTGTCCAGTGTTCCCCCTCTCTCCCACACTCGCACCCTTCGCGCCGCCTATGGAGGCTCCCACTGAACATTGAGTTCACAGAGCGGGACGCCCTTCAAGAGTCCGCAAAGAACTATTTATTCACTGCTCCTCAGATCTGCTGACGGACGTGTGTGCAACGCATGTCGACGTGCATCCACAGACACGCGCCACAGTCCAAACAGACTTGGACGCAGGTTCGGAAGCGGGCGCGAGGCGAAAAATGACCTCGTCGCTTCATCTAGTACGGTGCTGAGAATGCTGATTCCAACCTTTCCATCACTGTTTCTCGTTTGCTCACGCATTTAGCCAATTGTGTCTCGATTTGACCTTAAAATGGCATTTTCATTGATGATTTAAACGGTAAAAAGCACACAGGTGAAAACCCTTTATCCAGCTATCACCCATACGGCTTCCAGCGGACATTGGGTATACCTTGGCCATACCCCATCACAGGGCCAACATACAGAGACGAACAACCGACCGTGCTCACTTTTCAAACTTAAGGTCAATTTAGAGTTGCCCCCCCCCCGCAAAAAAACAAACCCCGTCTGCATGTCTTCGGACTGTGCGAGGGGGCTGCCGTATCCAGAGACAACCCACGGAGAGGCGGGGCGGACATGCAAACGCCACACAGAAAGGCCCTGATCGCACCGGTCACTTCGCAGATGCTTGTTATAGCCCCCAAAAAAAAGAATAAAAATTGATTCCCCTATGCGTCTCACATTTTATTGCCCCCCCCCCTCCTGAGTGTGAATGCGGGGTGCACGCGCCGCTGATATCTCGGTTGTGGGTATTATTAGTCTCTCTGGAGAGCTCCACCTGTAAACAAGTCACACCACTGTCAGAGAAGAAGGTGAAACCAACTGTGAGACATGTGCAACAGGGGACACAATGGGAGTAGCGCACTAATGAGAAGATATCTATGTGGGGAGATGCCGAGATAACTATTCAGGGAATACTTTTCCCCCAAATTACCATTTTTGTTTTAATCACTCTTCCTATAATGAGTTGCTTAAAGAAAAAGGAGGCAGCAACAGAATCCTCTAAAATTAGAAGCCAAAACTCATTTTAGGGAAGTGGAAACACAGGCGACATTTAGATAACGAACCTCTCCGGAAATCTAAAGGAGCCAGCGGCAATGTTGTTTTGAGATGCCCGTAGTTACGGTACGAAACGCAATTCTAACGCCGTGACGCGAGACTTCGCGTTTGCGCTTGGTGGCAGTATATATTTCAAATGGCGCCGCAAAGGTCAACCCATTTCTGGTCGCCGTCACATTCTTTCTCCTTAACTGTGCGTTACTCAGTATTGCCGCCGAGCCGTAGCAGCGGCGCGTGTTCGCGGTTGGGTGTCTGTTGTGCAGAATCACCACCAGGGATAGGGTTCCAAGCACGCAAGGAGACAAATTGTGCAGCGAGGTTGCTCTGAAGCCATATGCCAACTGTCTGCACTGCAGTCCTTCTAGGGACGTTTTGATTGTGTCACTGCTATGCGCAATTTGTCGACTGATATTTTTGGATTGGACAAAAGGCTCGTCTCTCTGCCTGCGGAGCTACCTGTGTGAATATGTGTCATGTCAGTTGGCGGTTGGGTATCAAAGGATGTGCGATTGAACCAGAGGCGAGCAATGCAAGGATGTGATTCACAGGCACACTTGTCTCTAAACGGTATTTGCAGCCATTTCCGGCGGAGACTTTATCTCTAAATAGGGAAAATCCTCAGCTATTATTGCCCAGCACTGTTCCCGCATTGTCGGCCGTATGAAAATGACAAACAGATTCATTTCCATCTCGGTCAACAATAATTTAGAGATCCATCGATTGGAGCCGCTGAACAGCCTTTGCACCCATTAATGTCTGTGAACGGGAAACACCAAACAAGTAAGCGTTATGTCAAACCCCGTCCAAAATTCCATACATGCGAAATGTAAAAACAATGAAAGGAGGTGGAATTATGAATTGGAATATGTAATGATACATTTAACAAACTGTTTCTCAATTGCACGAATGCACATTTAATTAATGGCTTCATAACTTGTTTCATTGTATCAATGGATGAATCCATTTCAACTAAGCACCGACAAACGCCATCATTATTTCAGTGGCACACTTAAGCCTTAATACAAATTGGCCCCGAGGGACGTGAAAGATATATCGAATTGTTCGCAGTGGAATCAACCTTGGCCATTTCAAGCAGCGTCGCCTGCATGGCCAGCCTCAGCCCAGGTGGCCACGGGTGTTTAACTGAGTCACTCTCAGAATGGAAATCAGAGCAGAGTGCCCCCAGTTCTGAAAAAAAAAAAAAATCACTCTTGGACGTCATATATATATATATATATATAAATATGTAAGATTTGCCATTTATATTGCAAGGTCGTAGCTTGTATAGCGCTGTGAGTGTGTGCGTGTGCGTGTGTGTGCGTGAGTATATGTGTGTGTGTGTGCGCGTGTGCATTTGTGTGTCTGTGTGAGAGTGTGCGTCCAGTTTTTACGCATGCTGTGAGGAGCTAATATTGTCTAAATGAGTCACACGTTGCGAGGGCTTGTGTTCCTTATGAGGGCAAGAAAACAAGACCCTATAGTTCCCTGAGGTTCGGGCGTGTTTTCAGGGTTAGGGTAAACATTTGGAAGGCCAGGGTTAGGTAAGCATGGCTGAGGTCACCTTTGTCCGTGTGTGTGTGTGTGTGTGTGTGAGAGAGAGTGAAATTGAGAAACATTGCTTGATTATGCATGTGCTTCTGCACACGCCTATGTATGGAGGTCTCATAGTTCAGGCGCAAATCCGCCTGAGCAGCTGTTTCAAGACAATGTCATTTGCGGTGGGACAGATGTAGGCTTATGTAATATGTAATTGAAACTAGTTAATTAAATAACATTACTTTTATTTTAATGTTCTATAAATAAATAAATAATCTATATACTAAAGCTCCCAGTTAAAAGTACATATACAATATATATATATATATAAATATTTATGTATTTACATTTTTTTTTTCAAAGAGAGAGGGCCCACAAAGGTCATGACTTGCATTATGTTTTTAAAATGTGATGTGGTTCACTCTGCAATGCTGGAATAGAAAAAAAATAAATAAATAAACATATTTTCCTTGTTGAATTGATAAAAGCTTATATGTAGAGGTTTGGAGCTTACTTACTGTTGAACTCCTATCCTTCTGAAGCCATTTCCTGTTACGACTGACTGCTTGGATCCAAACTACACGAGTTAAGGCACTGACGTCACCACGTCGGGGGGCCTGACGGTTTTAATTCCAAACGCTCCCCGTTTCCTTTGACTGCGGGCTTTGCTCCAGCTATTTGTGGACCCAGCTGAGCCGCACACAGCATCTGTGTTGCAGACTTATTCACAACTTCTGGCTCCTCCATGCCAATCAAGACTCCTGCTTTTTAATCACCTTCACTCGCGCTATCTTCACGCATCTCTTGACGCCGCGCACTCTCACCGTCTCATTTCCTCACCCGCCCGGCAATCTTTTCAAAATCACCTCCTTGATTCACATCTTTGCCCTCCCCATTTATGAGCACTTTATTGAGAAGCGGAGAGGTGGCAGAAAAACAGACGTAATTGCCTGGGGTGGTGAGTTATTGGAAAAGGGATGAATTGCTTTCTTCAGGGAAGAGCTGTGAGAGTGTCGGGAATAAAGACGCCTTCTTAATAACGCTGAAGGTCAGCTGGAGATGTTGGGGTGTGATTCCTCCACGCCGCAGCAGTAGGAGGCACGAATAAACACACATTGCGTTTTTGTCGGGGGCCCTTTTCTGCATATGCAATTTATCAGTGTGCGTTTCTGAGGCCGTGACTGTTGGTGTGCACGGGTGCACTCTGGAGAAGGGCATTGGGACCCCTGATATTGTTATTCTTTGCCAGCTGGGCTTGGCTGACTAAGGTGGAGGCTCCCTTTGATAGGGTGCTTCAAGTTCATCGCCATGGTTACCATCAGGCACCCACAAGGTAGCTCAGCTGCGCCAAGTTCGGATAGACATGGAAAAGAAACCGACATTGCGAAGGCACACAGTAAATGTAAAAGGAGCATTAGGGTGTGTTCAGTTATTGTGTGTGTGTGTGTGTGTCTCTCTCTCTCTCTCTCTCTGTCCTTTGGTTAATATTTTCACTGTCTCATGTCCAATTTGATAAACTCTAGTTTTTAAAGTTTGGGAAATTCACATACTCAGTGGGTGGGAATCTATTTAAGAGCGCTGCACCACTCTGTCGCATTTCCGAGATTTCTGCTGTTAGGACAGTTATAATGAAGCAATCTCCTTCTTTGTCACATTTACATTTTGGTGACATCTGCAGCTGCCAGTTTTTCTTTTTTTTTTTTTCTGATACTCTATGACCAATTGGCAACCAACGCAGAGAAGAAAACCAAAGGGAGATGTTATTATACGAGGAACATTATTGACTGTTAAAATATGTATATAGAACTCCAATGAGCAAATCTATAGAACAAAGAGAATTCAATGATAGCTGATGGGTCCTACTGTTGTTAATTAACAAAAGAGGAAGAAATTAACAATCGGATGGGGTTTTTTTTTTTTTTTTTTTAAGTGTTTCTTTAGTGCTTTTATTTGCAGCAAAATGATGATGATCTCAATGATTGCAAGAAATAATTCGTTCAATATCCCTTAATATCTTCTGCTTCTGCCACTTCTCCTACACAGATGGGCGACCGATCCAAATAGTCGGAAAAGAAAACAATCTGCACTTTAACGCAATGCTTGTTGAGCTGGCGTTGGCGAACGAGCTTATTCTGGCATTGTTTTGCCTTCGGTTTGACAGACAGTGACAGTGGTGAGGTGACGGGGAGCGCGAGGAGAGGGATGAGGAATCTTAACCGCGGAGGCCGAAAAAGAAATAGCAACGGCCCGAGGATGGCAAAAAGTGAAAAAGAGTGATTATGCGCATCTCAGATAAAGATTGGTGCGTGGCTGTCCGGCTGACGTGACACTGAATTCCACCAGGCACGACTTCAGCTTTGGACGCGGGATGGTACGGCGGGAATGTGGTGACTCGAGAAAGGCGAGGCCGTTTGGGTGCGCGTCAAAGAGAGTGACGGAGATCGGGAGCGGGTCCGCCAAGATTCCCTGGCATCCAAATCGCGCCTACCCGAGCAGAGCCGAATGTAGGGCGACCTGGTTGTCGACCAACCTCCCCTTCCTGGATGACGGGGGGGGGGGATTTGTATGGAGCGCAGCCACTCGCGCAAACGCGAGCCTGGCCGGCGGCCGCGGAGCCGCAAACACCGGGCAGCTCGCGTGCGGCTCTTATCGACAGGCCTCCTCCGCCCTCCCCCACCCCCCTCCCCCCTCCCCCCCGGGGACACTGGACCCGGGCGCTTGGGAACGCACAGAAACACAGCCACACCAAGGCGCACGCCCATTCGCCTGCCTCGACGCAAACGCACCTCACGACGGACTCTGTGAGAGTGTCCCAGTGGGGGAAACTGGGGCAAACCGTTCCAGCAAGGGAAAACGTCTGTGCTCGGAGAGCAAATCTAACTGTTTGGCAGGCAGCGAGGCGAAAGGAGCTGGCTAGCACGCGCGCGCACACCTATCATAGAGCGGGCAGGCCACGGTGGATGTAAAATGGATGACATCTGGCCGGAGCAAGGTTTCCTCTCCGTGTACACGTTTGTCCTATTTTGGCACGAAATGAGGGGAGGAATGGCACGAATTGGCACGAGGTAAAAAGGTAAAAATCCGTCACGGAAGAATCTATTTATATCAGCGGAAGACCGAAGAGTAACCGATGTACGGAGGATGAGAAGGGGGAAAAAAAGGTGGAGGTGAAAAGGCAACGAGAAGAGAAGAAGAAGAAGACAAGGCGAGAGAAACGGAGGTCGACGGCAACAGTGGGGAGGAAAGGCAAAAGGGGAGGAGAGAATCAGAAGAGAGGATGCGGCGGGAAAAAAAAAAGAAAAAAAAGAAGCAAGGCAAGATGAAGCATTGCGGAGCGAAGACGCTTTTTTGTTTTTCTGCTGTCATTTTTTTCCTCATTTTCATTCCCTTTCCTCTATTCCTCCCCCCCCCCCCCCCCACCGCTGCTCTCATGGGAACTAAGTTCGGAGTTGTTTGGAGTGTTTAGCAGTTTTGTTGTGTGCCCGCGTGCACGTTTGTGTGTGTGCGCGAGCGCGCGCACGCGTGCGTCCGCAAGTGTGCGCGCATGTGTGGGAGGTGGTAGATTGAGCAGGTGTATCGGGAACAAAAGGAGCAGGGAAGATCAGTGAGTCAACTATCGCCAAGCTGTGTGTGTTTGCGAGCGCATTAAGCGTGTACCCGTGTGTGTTTGTGTGTCTTAAGTGTGAGAGAGAGAGCCAGAGACAGGAGAAAGGTGGGGGGGCTGGGGGGGGGCGTAATAAAAGTGTCGACCTGGAGGATTTGTCAGGGGAAACAACATTTGGTAAACCCCACTTAATGCGCGAGTGAAAACACACACTGACGCACATGCAATCTAACACGCAAACACACACACACACACACACACTCATAAACGCCGTGTTGATTGTTGTCATTTCCAGTCGGCACTCAGTGATGCAAATATGCCTCTGAGTGATTGATTCCCCCGGTTCGAGGCGACAAAGGGGCTCTTGACAAACAGGGGGTGAGGGGGGGGGTGACAAACAGGGGGTGGGGGGGGGGGGGCTGCCGAGTCAACAACAATATGCCGTCTTGTTCTCATGGCAGAAAAAAAAACAAACCCCGAGCTCCAGGTCATGGAAGTGAAGCTCTCTATCAACTCTGTTTTAGCGCAAATGTCGGCTAAATACATACGAAAGCCTTGAGTGTGGTGTTTAAAGGGGGGGGGGAGGGGAGGGGGCCAGGAAAGGGGAAAGGGGGGGGGGGGGGGGGGGGGGGGGGGGGGGGGGGGCGTAATAAAAGTGTCGACCTGGAGGATTTGTCAGGGGAAACAACATTTGGTAAACCCCACTTAATGCGCGAGTGAAAACACACACTGACGCACATGCAATCTAACACGCAAACACACACACACACACACACACTCATAAACGCCGTGTTGATTGTTGTCATTTCCAGTCGGCACTCAGTGATGCAAATATGCCTCTGAGTGATTGATTCCCCCGGTTCGAGGCGACAAAGGGGCTCTTGACAAACAGGGGGTGGGGAGGGGGGGGCTGCCGAGTCAACAACAATATGCCGTCTTGTTCTCATGGCAGAAAAAAAAAGAAACCCCGAGCTCCAGGTCATGGAAGTGAAGCTCTCTATCAACTCTGTTTTAGCGCAAATGTTGGCTAAATACATACGAAAGCCTTGAGATAAACAATTTGAATTAATATTGTCTTCTCTTTTTCTTTTTTTTTTTTTCTCTCTTCCCCTTGTCACCGAACTTTAACGAGGTGCGGCGTGGGTGCCGCTCCTTTTTCTCTCGCCATCGTTCTCCCTTCCTCCCTCCCTCTCCACCCACCGTAATTCCTCTTCCTCTTTTTTTTTATTTATTTTTTCTGACAAATACACCCCAGTCCAGTTAAACTGCCTCCACTGTCCACCGGCGGTACGTACAGAGGTAGCTTTCTGACATATGTCGCCAGTTTCTTATTGTCTTGTTATGAACAGCTTAAAAAAAAAAAAAACCCAAGCCGCTCTCCCAGTAAATAATTGGGGCCGTGTGGACAGTCAATATCTCTCTGGGGTCTCTTTTACTTGGTTTGGCTACTTAGAGATTATTTAGGAGGCCTTGATGGCACGTGGCCATTGCGGATCCGAAAAAAAGATGAGTTGACGGCACGTGGCGAAACAAAAAAATATATTAAAAAAATATATGGGGGCAGGTCACAAGGAAAATGGAGCTCAGCAAAGGGAACGGCTCTGATCGTGTGTGCAGTGAGAGGTGAGGGTATAACAACCAGAGGGCGCGCGCGCGTTGTGCACCCACCTATATAAGTGCGTGCTACTATCTTGATGGGGGGGGGGCCTTAAAATAATAAGCAAAATACTGCACTACTCACTCCAGCGATTGCTTTCCATGGCCTCCAGACAGCAATGCACCAAACAATGCACCTGCACACGCCTCCTTCTCTCACCGAGGCTACAGTAATTCGAACAAGGTGGAAACACATTCCCATCTGCCCAAGTTGCAGTGCGCGATGACTTTTAGTTTGTTTTTCTGTTCTTCTAATGATCTCGTTCGGAGTGGATTTTTTAAATTCTTTTTTTTTTGGTGGGGGGGGGGGCTTTTTGTTTGCTTTAGTATTCCGCTTGTTTGCATTTTATTTGTCACCCACGTCATGAGCGACTTCACCATGTGCGCTATTAATTCTGCCGGGATTCCATCCGCGCTCGCCACGTTCTCCCATAGCTCCAGAGGCGGCGCGTGCTTCGTGGCCCGATTACGATCAGCTTTGTCGAAAAATAAAAAGGAAGCGCGATGGGCGCGGTGCGATGAAGAGCAGGCCGACGGAGGGCTTGGCGGGAAAAAACGCGCTTCTGCCTGTGCGTCCCGACCCCTCTTGAGGGTCACGGCGCTCCTATCCCCCTTGAAAAAACGCTTCCGTGAGCTCTCAAGATTTAAGGGCCTTGTCTCCAAAAACACGAAAGCCACATCTGGTTGTTGATTCGAACCAGGCCAGCTAATTTCATTGGTGAATGTCAGTGCGGATGCAAGACAGAGCGCCGATTGAAGGATTATGCCTTGAGCCCCGCTATAATGGTTCCTTTCACATTTTTGGTTATTGAATACACTGCACTGAGCAATGACAGTGAGGGCCGGGCCCATATTATAAACCTTCCTGCGTGTGCGTGTGTGTGTGTGTGTGTGTGTGTGTGCTGTGCTGTTAATATGTCTGTGTGTCCCCCATCCAAACTTACCCCCGTAAAGGATTATGTGCAAGTGTCATATCAAAAGAAAAATGTATTTTATTGTTGTGAGGTTTCCATGTGACAGAAGGGATGTGGGAGTCAATATCTCAGTGTGTGTCCGTGCCTTTATGTATGCATGTACTGTAGGCGTTCCGTTCTCCTTACCTGCCTTCTCTCTCTCTCTCTCTCTCTCTCTCTCTCTCTCTCTCTCTGTCTCTCTCTCTCGCTGACGCTCTCTCCGTAGGTTTTATCATGCCTCCTTTTATTTTAAATCACGCAGTAAATGTATGTGGCGTAGTAAAGCTTACTCAGGGTGGGGGTCTATGTGGGTGTTTAAGGGTGGGGGCGGGGTGGATGGATAGAGAAACGAAGGGACATAGGGATTGAGAAGGAGAAAGAGGGATATGTGCAGAGCCATCTGTGCAAATTGAACCGAATAGAACGCTGAGAATGCAAAGCCACCACATTGCTTTTTTTTTTGTTTTCCATTAAATACATTCGATTTCGGTTATTCATTCTTTCGTATAATCAACAGATTGCAAGACGTATTAAATGAATTCTAACTGTGGCGGCCATTTCAAGCCCGTTTTCGTTTCCGTTGTCCCTCATCTACATGTCCACACGCAAAACAGGGAAGCCATGTCTCACCAAAACCAAAAACGATTAGACGTGCGCTTGTAGAGGTTTTTTTTTTTATTATTTTTTTCTTTAACGCACACGCTCCTGCTGGGATTGGTGGTGTTTGCATTCATGACTCTCCAAGGCCTGAGGGCGTTGTTGATTTTTTTTGGTGTCGTGTTAGTGGACCCCAGCAAAATGTGAGACTTGGAATTGATATGTGGGCAGAAAGTCTGAATTCAAATGCCATCGGAATCGTGCTGACCACCTGGACTGCTTTCTTTGGCAAAGACATACGAGCAGCCGCTTTAGGTAACGTTTGTCCTCTATATCTGCAATAATGACAGCAGTTTGACTCTGACATGAATCTCCGAGCGAATTTTCAACGGGACATTGTGACTCTGTCCACCTTGTCCAAAGGGGGCGTCACTTATTGTCCACGGCGTGCGTCGTGAAAGTTCCAAAAAGAAATGTGATCCGTTCAGTCGGAAGACCGTTCCAGTTATTTTGGAAAAACAACATTTCGGGCATGTTGTCCAGTGACAACTCAGGCTTGCCAGTTTTAGTCTGGCAGTGGACGGAGCCTCTGCCATCCAAGGCCATATCATTTAAGTGGAAGGAACAAAATAACAAGTGGAGCCTTTCAGCATGGTGGGTTGAGGTCAGCGGAGGCTAAGAAAAAAAGAAACACAATTGAGAAATGACAATATTGAATGCATTACTTGGGCTGATTTTGTTTTTTGTTTGTTTTTTCCAACGGACCGTCGGCCAGATGGACGCTGGAATATTTGGACTCACACGTGCTTCGGCTCGGCACAACTTGCGGTGCCCCGACGGAAACATTTACATTTAAAAGGCTTCCAAAAGACAAAACCCTGGCGGGCTAATGCGAGAGGTGCCATGGTTTTTAGAATCTGGTGATGCAGTAGGGGCGGCACGGTGGTGCAGAGTGATTAACAAGAAAACAAGCCCAATTTGGAGCGAGCACTGCACAAGTATGCATCAACTATGAAAACAAAAGCATTGTGTTCTGTGTCCCAGGGAGCGAAGTTCGCCTCTGCTTTCGTTCACCGTCCAAAAAAAAAACTAAGCCTTCAACTTTGTTATTTGCGTTTTCACAACATCTCCAGCCGAGCTCACATCACATTTGGGATGTGGCACAAATAGCGTCCATTTCGCCCTCGCATGGCGGTAAGTGCAAAGATCCCCCCTTTTCGTGGTTTATTTGCCGACAATCTAAGGCGCTTTGTTATTTACATATTCTCCTCTTATTTATTTGTCATTTGCCAAAGAGATATTGCAAGGGGTTTATTTGTATTTTGTTTTGGATACAGATCCATATTGACTACCACTTTGGCAGCATTTACTGTGAAATGGCTCTTTAAATATGCATTAGAAGAAATTGTTTTAATATTCATAGAGAATTTAGAGCCAGTCAGGCCAATCAATGGTCTCTTATTACATCAATGTTTGGCTTCCTTCTCCCTGCATATCCTTGAGTTTGAATACCACATCCCGATCTCCTGCTTATGACTTCATTAGTAAAAAATACGCCCGTGCCGTTTGGGAGCTCATGGGCAGAGAGAGGATATAAATAGGAGGGAACATGGGGGAGAGCGTTGGATGAAGCGAGGGAGAGGAAATCTGGGATTAAAGGAAAAAGAGATGAAAGATGGGATAATAAGATAGGGAGAGGTGTCGTGGGGCGGGTGGAAGGAAGATGAGAGAAGCGGGCTGGAGGCCGAGCGTTTTTCCGCCCTCCTCCCACCAGCGAAGAGCAGATGTTGGACCCACAGGCCCCCCCACTAGCAGGGAGCACCGCAAAGCTGGCCCCCTTGCAGGCGCAAAAAAAGAGACACACCAAAAGACGCCGCGCGCGTGCACACGTGGGCACTTTCGCACTGGCGTGCATACGCCCCGCTACGCTGGATCATTTGTATCCCACTGCATTCCGTATATACGTGACGAGGCTGTGGAGTGGCGTGGGTGGCGGGTGAAGCGATAAAGGGGGGCGTCAAATACCCGGGACCAATGAATGAATTCCCAGTTGGTTGCGAAATGAAGGTTCTCGTTGTTTTATTGGGGGGGGGGGGAATATATCATCCGAAAGGGGGCGTTTCCTGTTCGCTGGTACATTTAGACGAGAGAACGGGACACTGGGTTGTGACGAAACTGCACGGCTCTCCTGGTGAGATGTGGCGCTCATTATAAAGCGAGAAGAGCCGTGGCAGTGAGGAAATCCACCGCGCGCTGCAAAAAACATTCCACAAGGCGTCCTACAAAATTCAATCCTGTCAGACTCCAGGAGTCTGGCGTGGCCCCTCGCCGACGGTCTCTTCTCTTTGCATTGTTTTTCTCGAAATACACCAAATCGTTTATTGCGGGCGAAATGCAGCTTGAAGGCTCCGAAAAAATGCTGCTTTAAAAAAAAACCTGGCGACGGCCAACGCCCACACGCGCACGCGCGCACCGATGACAGGAGAGGTGTCGGATCGATGAACATGTGGCAGTAGATGAGAGACCGTAAGAGTCCATGATAAATATTTTAAGCTTAGCACAGCAGATCTGTTAACCGTCAATCAAATCCGTGGATTCCATGCTGATACCGTCAGTTTCAAGTCGTTTTTGGCGTGTGCGTGTGTGTCGATATGCGCACGCACATGCGCTAGAGTGTCAGATGGCGCGACGCTCCCCGGTGGGAAAATGAAGCCTCAAGTTGAGATATGGTTTCATTTCTCCTTTTCTGCCTTTTTGAAGACCTGAACCGAAAAACACATCCGCGAGTGCCCCGAAGTCTCTGTGGGCTCAGATTGGCCGGATGACCCTTATGTGAATAAGGGTACTTTGAAGAGTGACCACTTTGAAAGCGGGGTCAACAGGTCACGCAGTGTATTGTCTTTTTTTTTTTTTTTTTAACTCTTCCCTTAAGGTTATCTTCCACCTACACTCGCTCATTACAGACACAAGCCTCAAATATGATTCACGTTCACAAAGGGAGGAGTGGATTGCTTTTGTGCACTGCTGCTGCAGGGTGGTTCGTTTTGTATTTATATATATATATATATATTTATATATATATATCACCCTCTGAAAAGCTCAACTGTATCCAATATCAAAACATCATTTGCAATATCTCAACAGAGGATGAAGACGAGAGGGAGGAAACAAAAGAAAGGGAAAAGCGAGCTCCCTGTGCTGCTCGGACAGCGGTAGGAACAGCACCGGTCGAAATGGCAACGTATGAAAGAATCCCGATTTAGTTTGCGAATCGGCAGTCAGGTGTGTGTGTAGCGAATCCAAACCCTGTTTTGTGTCCGAGTTGAAGCCGACCAGCGGTGCCACTATGAGCTCAGTAGCCCGTCAAGGTGGACCTGAAGTTTGAACTTTTAAAATCAACAGAAATACACTACAAGTTGCAAAAATGTGCCATCTTAGTAGAACAATAGTAAATTCCTGCAAACAATCTTGAGGGCCGTAATCGTGTTTTTTTCTATTTCCGCCCCCCCCGCCTAGATTGTGTTCAGTTTATAGTGCCAAACTTTACGACAGCATAGCCCCGTTCCGATTTCACTGGCGATTCATATCAAAGATCAACAGATCGGTTTCCTCCTTACTCTGCCCCCTCCACCACGGAGAGAGGATAGAGCGAGAGATCGATTCGCATTCAGACCAGAAGCCTGCAGTCGGTGCATCAGTGCTCAACCCCGCGGCACTCTGCTGTCCCTGATCTGCAGAGCTGAGATGGCTGCCTGTCCAGAGCAGAGCTGGCATCCTTTGGGTTGGATTTGCACTGATGATGGTGCAATCCCCAGCTTGTCATTCTGTGCCAGGCCCAGTGATTGGATCAGCAGAAATGCAGGGCTGTGTGTGTGTGTCCGTGTGTGTGTGTGTGTGTGTGTGTGTGTGTGTGGGATAGAATAGAATAGATAATCCCATTCAAAACAGGATTCATAGCGAGCATATTCCTTTATGCAATCCAATTCTATTTGAGCACATGTTCAAAGTTTAGCTTTTGATCATGTTATGTTATGATATCAGAATCCAAAAAAGACACATTTGTGATTTTAATATATATATAAAAAAAAAAAAAACATCGCTAAATTCGTTTCAATCTCTCTGGGCTCTCGCCCCGCTTAAACTTCTCTCGGGAGACACATTTGGACTCGACTTCTGGAGTTCAAATTGGCGGTTTGTACCCCGACGCAGGGCAAACCTCCAGATCAAAAGGAAGTTGACCGCTCGAAAGGTGGCAGACTCGGGGTGGACTCCGAGAAAGCGAGATTGGACAGTTGTTGTATCGGTGGATCACGCTGGGGGCATTGCTCGGGGCATTGACTGAGTTTTGACATTACAAAGTTACAGAAGTCCTGAGGGCTTGTTTTACTTATTTACAGTATTCACAATATGTAGCACCTTGGCCACTGTTTGAATCGTTAAAAAAAAAAACACGGACATGTTCTGAGACGATGTTGACAATTCAAAAACGAACGGAAAGCTAGGGTGGATCTGTGAGTATACAGCGATCAACATCCGCCTGCACGTAATCCAAAGCGTAATAAAAACAATACATACTTCATCATCATCCCATAATGCAGATTGAGCAAATGAACTTTAAATCGGAGGAATGAATTGTTCTCAGTGGCTAAGCTCACACTTGATAAACGACCGGGTATTTTTCACATGAGTGACAAATCCAAAACAAACCCAATCCGCTCGGAACGCCCATCTTCACGAGTCTTATTCGAAGTCATATTTAAATAATAATCATTTTTTACTCTCCATAAATGCAATCGTTTTTTTTCCGATGACGTTCTCCCACCCGGGGGATCGCCGCCGCTTTTCGGCTGTTTGGGCGGCCAATCGCTGCGTGGAAGAGCATCTTTCCGCGCTGCTTTACAGGGGGTGTCATTGGCTGGCCGCAACACCGTCCACCTGATAAACATCGCAGCACATTTCGGGAAATCCCACATCACACCCTGGTGCGAGTCGCGGAGCCCCCCTCGGCCGCTTGCCGTCACACCAGCTGCCACGAGAACGAAGAGCCGAAAACAGGAGCGAGGACCTTAACCAGATCCAAATGAAACGTTCCCCTTGTTTTTCACAACACAGGGCTTTTGTCCCTTTCCGTGGGAAAACGCCTGTGATGTTTCGTTTCCCCTTCTGGCGAGATTGTTTTCCAATAAATCCGCCGCTGCCGCTCGTCCTTGAGAGCCTCTTCTCACTCAACCCGCCCAGAGATCAACTTCCCCCCTACCGCCCCTGCCGCACGCGGCAGCGCCGTCTCCACAAAGCGATCCTCAATCAGAGGCGGAGGCACCTTCGCCGTTCTGAGGGGCCAAGAGTGGCGTACGTCTGTGTGTGCGTGTCTGTGTGTGTGTGTGTGTGTGTGTGAGCGCGTGCGCGCGCATGTGAATGAGTAAGGTAATTGAGGCCCTTCATCCCCAAGTTTTGATAAGGGGACTAATGGCGCATGTGGTTGCCGGGGAAACCATTGTTTGAACGCCAACAGTACAAGGGTCTTCGTTCCTCCACGCGGCACGCGCACGTGCCCCCTTCCTCCACCTCTCTCTCTCTCTCTCTCTCTCTCTCTCATGTTAGAGAGTATACTTCTTGCATCAGTGATTTGAAAAGAGGCAGAGGAAGATACATAATGAAGAGGCCTTGGATGCCACGGCAAACAGCTTGCCTTTTAATCCTGTCCCTGAGGGCTCAATATCTACCAACACATCTCGGGGTGTTTCGAGTGGAGCCAGATCTCGGGGGGGGGGGGGGGTGCTGAGAACATTTCGGGGGGGGATGCTGAGAACATTTCGGGGAGAGAGGGAAAAAAAAAAAGAAGAGGCCCGCTGTTCATCAAAACACATACAACCACGGCGCACAGCAATCACCCCAGGTGACCGGGCATTCGTGCCCAGAGTGGGCCGGTAAACCGTTCCTATTGTGAGGTGCACGGTGGCTTGTGGCTGGTGGCATTCGGAGGGGTCCTTAAATTGCATTTTAAATTCAGATGAGCTGTCGCAGTCAGCTGACAAATGCGTTGTCCCGTTCACTGAGGGAGGGCTCCCGGCGTTGGGCGTCCTACAGAGGCAGTGCGCACCCGAGGACCAAGGAGCCAATTCCGAATGCACCGCCCGCCACGTTCGGCGCCTGGCCCCACCCCGTGCCAGGTTTGGAGACACCCCCCCCCCTTTTTGAGCCGTCGAAAATATTGCGCGCAGCCGTGGAAAATATTGCGCGCGCACGCGCGTGCGCCTTTGGTTGCGGTGTGTAAAATGAATTAGCAGCCTTTCCATCGAGCAACCTCGGCTACAGCAGGTGATCACGCTCGCAGAAAGGTAATCAAATCGAATGTTTGAGGACGATTCTGCAATTTCATCGGCAAACTCCAAACGTTTACACAGCCTCCTCTCACACACAATAGCTCTCGGTTATTGTCAACAGTCGACCCGGTGGCCAGGCGGCCCCGCCCACCGGCTGCTGTGAATTTCCCCCGTGATCTACGGCCAAAAAAAACGCAGATACATGCGGGATAGACACGCCAGGCGGGCAAATGTTGGCGCCCCGGCTATTCAACCCACCCCTTTTTCCACGAGCGCTGCCGCGAAGCTACCGAGCCCCACGTTTTGGGGGCCTGTGGAGTCGTGCGTGACGCGGGCTGGTGAAGCGTTCGCTCATCAACTCATCTGAAGTCTTCCCGCGGAGCTTTCGGATCACGTTAAGGGGTTCAACATCTATTTTCCTACGCCACAGTCCTTCAACCCCTCGCCTCTCGCGCCACTTGCTCGGCGCGACACCAGGCTTCTTCACCGAGAAGCACCGGAAGGCGAAGAGAGGGAGGCCGTGGGCCAACCGGAAACCGAAAAAAAAACAACAAACAAACAAAAGAAATAAGTCTCACTATCTCTATCTCACGAGGTGTCTCTCTCAGCCGCCATGCGCCGTCGCCATAGCAACTGGCATCCGGCATCTCCTGGACGGGGCACGAGAAGGGGATTCGGTGATTCATATCCAAACAACAACAGCCTGAGAAATCCAAATATACTGCGGTGAACTGCCACCCCCAGACAGTCGGGCGGACAGCTGTGAGGAGGCGGGGCCGAGCCCAAAACAAATAAACAAGAACAATCGCTTCCTGGGCCGCTTGATTCCAACCGCATCACATCGGGTCAGCGTTTCGTTTCGTTTTTGTTTTTTTTCCTTCTTTCTCTAGGCCTCCCGCAACCTCAGCGGCGTTGACTCGTACTGACAAAACGGGTGGCGGCGAGAAGTGACGACGTCGTCGTGCACCTGGCGCGGCAGTGAAGTGGCTGCGGTCGGATGCTCGGGGTCTCGCGCCAATACTCATCGAAATTTACCGGGCGAGGACATGTACATTGAAGAGGATACCATGCGATAAAAGCACGCCGCGCAGAGCCGTCGCTGGCGAGCCAAATTGGCACCCCCCCCAGCGGGATCTAGTGCCAGCCGCAAATGCGACACGCAATGGCCGCTCCGCTCTCGGTCCCGCAACTTTCGGTCTCCCAGAAAAAAAAAACGAAAACAAAACGAAACCCGAAAAGCAAAACTCGACAGTCGCTGCCAATAAAAAAAAAACAAAAAAAAAAACATCATAAGCCAGCCAGAGCGACTTGCACATTTTGCAGCGCCCAGAACCCCGCTCTGAATCCTAATAACCCAGATTGGAATCTCTTCATTACCAAAAACGTCCCGCCGGTTCCGTCGCTCGTTTTTCGCAAACCCGGTCGCTCTCCTCCGCGTTTCGCCCGGCTCAAGCAAGCGGCAGCAATCAGGGCCTTAGCCTGCTGGGCCCACTGAAAGGCAGCTGTGCCTCATTACCAATCAGGAGGAGACGGGGAGACGGGGCCCGTTCGGGCCGCGGTGCTATGCGGAGATAGAGCACCGAGCTTCCTCTTCCTGTTTGTCTCCCGTTTTTTTTTTCTCCTGACGTAGCGTCCGCGCGCGCGCGCCTCTCACCTTTCTCTCTGCCTTCTTCCTCTCCCGTCCTTCCTCCCCTAAACTTTATTACAGGCTCTCATTTTCCCCTAAATAACAAAAGCATAATTGTCTTTTTCCCTTTGCCGCCACAATTGAAAACCAATTACAATGCATCTGCCACCACCAGAAGCTGCTTTTGTCTGTTCCGCGGCAGATATGCGGTGTCCCGACTACTTTTGAAAATGCGTAAAAAAAAAAAGAAAAAAAGGAGTTCACATTACCGCCCAGCCTGCCAACAATGTAATACATCGCGGCGGACATGATCGGAGAATGAGATGAGACGTGAAGGTTCCAATTAGTCATTCCAAAACAGAAGGAATAAAGAAAAACACAGACAGGTTTGTCTCCCATCGAATTTGAAATCTATTTGAAATTACCTTTCGTCAAACCTCTCCGACATGGCTTTTATGTTTTAATCTTGGTTCCCGAGCTTACCTGTTCACTGCAACTCCAAACGCATTCATTTGGCAGCGGCTCGCATCCAAGGCGCGCGGCAACGCGAGGGACAACGTCCGAAGCGCCCAGGCGGTCGGAGCAAGACGTGTGCTCACTAAAGCCAAAATGCCGGGGATCACATAAAGAAGTGCGCAGGTACATCTTCACCGAGGTACTCGGAGGTGGAGAGGGACGTACAGCAATTGCGCGCTTGTTTCCATCACCGGGGCAACCACAAGCCAGAGCACTGTGATCTGTGATTGCCTCGCGGCAATAGAGACTTTAATTGGATGGGGATAGCCATGGGTGGCGAGTGGTGGTCGGGGAAGCGGCAGAGTGACATAAAGGCAAGGCCGCCAGAGGGGCGGCCGCGCAGGAGTCGAGGCCAGAGAGTCGGGTGGCACACGGCGACTCACATGGCGCGCGCCCCCGTGTTCTGCCGAGCGAAGCCACCCAACTCAGCGTCTATGCATCTGGACCAGTAGAGAGTCGTACAGGGGGACAGTGGTTCCCATGAAGTGTTTGGTTAGTCCAGTTAAACCAGCAGGAGAACAAAATTCTTCCAAAAACGGAGTCTGAAGTCTGAAATAAATGTCCAATGCGATTGCGCGCGAGGAAAAGGAGAGCGGCGGCGGCGGCGGACCGACACGCGCCGGGGCCGTAGGCGGCGTCCAGACGCGCCGCGGAACGGAACAAAGCCACTGGTGAGCGGCCAAGTGTTGTCCCACTGTCCGACAACAACGGGAAATCCGGTCGACGCAGGTCTCTCGCAGGCGCCAAGGCTATTTGCACGTCACGCGGTTGCGAGCGCCCGTCACCGAAAGGGAACCACCTTCGCGTCATTAGTCTCAGTGAGTTTGTTTCAATTTCCTTTTAGTGTACCACAACAATGTCAAGCTGTGTTTAAGCCATTCGGCCAAAATGAGGAGGGGGAAAAAAAAACCAAAACACTGCATTACTTGTGCCCAAAGCCACAACAGCACCTGAGCCCTCCACAAAACGCCGCCTGGCGTCGTTACAACGAACACAGCTCAACAACATGCGCAATGACGTGATAGTGAAGTCGACTCGAAAAGACACAAAACAGGCTTTTGTCTTTCACCGGGCGGGTTAGAAAACGGCTCTATTGTCTGAACTTAATAATCCCGTGTATCAATAACAACTGCAGTGGAAATTGAAAAAGAAAAAAAAAAAAATCCCCACATCCTATAATTACAAGGTCATCATTTAGCTTCCATTGTTAAGCCTTTATATGCACTTATAATGGGCTTCAAAGCAGCGACAGCAGGGTTCCAAAAATAAGCCTGACGCAGAAAGACAAAAGGGAGTTCGCCATGGCCTCGCCCTGCCATGGAGTCCTGTGTAATGACCAGGGAGCGGCACTGTGGCACATCACCTTCCGCCGCTAGCCAAGAAAAACAGGTATCGCGGAGCCGCGTTGCGCCACCGCGGGCGCGAGAGGGTGGCCTTCTTTTTTTTTTTTCCGGTCTCCACCTTTGCACAGCGCACCATCGAGGTCAGAAACGACACACAGGCCAGTCGTCAACCAACGCGCCGATACTGCAGCTGCAGTCGGAGGTGATCTCGGGCTAAACCTAGACGAACGCTAATGCGGGGGGAAAAGTTTGACAGGCGCCGGGCCTGCTGTACTAGCTGCTGCACGGAGCGCACAGACAGACGGTAACCCACCCGTGCATCCGTCACACGCACACACACACACACACACACACACACACTAATGACTGGCCCTCTCCCTCTCCCAGCCATCCTGGCGATAATCTAAATGTCAGTGTTTTCTGGGCTCTTAATATGTTCCCAAAATAGTACCTCCACGGCTGCGCCTCCGTGCTCTGAGAGGAGTCTGACTCAGAGCAGAGGCAGCAGAAACAGCATGCCACCCCAAACCAAATTAAACAGGCTTTGTGTGGAAGTGGAAGGGCGGCTGGTCTATCTCCTATCTTTTATGCTCTGTCGAAGATCCCCCTCTGTCATTCCCCGCCCCCCGCCCCCCCCTCTTCGTCTTTTTTTTTTCTCCCCCTCTGTTCACCAATTACCGTGAATAATTCAGGGTGGCCCTGTGTGTACCCGCTAAGTGTTTCTCTTTCAATGGGTGCTCTGACGGAAAATTGAGGTGAGGACACGACGAGCGAGAGTGCGCACGCCGTGGCACACGCTTAGGAGCGCACATACACGCCAAAGGTTCAGCGGGCGAACCCCGGCTCATTCCCACTCTCCAGAGGTCACGGCGAGGCTGGCCGCTCAGCTGATACGAGGCGGCTTAGACAAAGACTAATTAGCCCTCTCTCACAGCGCGCTTCTAATCAAATTCACAATGGCCACGGTATGACAGATGGAATTTCCGGACAATACAATTGAAATTGTGTCATTTCGCGCGATACATTCCAGCGACAGGGCCGGGCATTCCAGAACTGGAGGTCACGCCTTCCACTCCACTCCGCTCCATCGCATGACCAAACGAGATCCCAGTATGGCTGGGGAGCCCGGGCTGATAGTGCCCAGCGGTGCAGAGGAAGCAAATGGGACGGAAATCTTGAAAATGTCATAGCGTGTATGGATGGGCGGATTTTTCTCATCTAATCAAATTCAAAACCCCGCTTTAAATGCCACAGTTGCCTTCATTAACGGAGACCACAATATGATATCAGTTTCACAATAGGGGGGCGGCCGGTTACCAAGCCATTCATTCACTCACCTCCACCGCTAATACCGGATGCCAGCGGCAGACCAGGTCGCCTCCATCACAGAGTGTCGAGGGACTCGGTGGGGGGGAGAAAAAAAAAAGAATCACGTCATCATCGGCCTTAAAACCGAATTAAATCAAACGGCCTTTAAACTAAATTAAAACATCTGCATTGGATGCACTGGGTGAAAACATCGCCCGGCAACGTGCGCGCCGTCGGGGCACCTTTAAAAGCCATTATCTTGAGTGGATTGTTAGCACCATACAATATCTTATTTCTCGGTAATTGACAATCTGCGAGTGTGTTTTCTAATTACGCCCTCGATGAGATCCTGTTTTGCTCGATTCGAATGGTTATGTTTGTGCAGCTTATTCGCCGGTGGGATGGCAAGAACATTTCGGAACGACCACTTTTACACAGCCTCGGATCTATTTGGAGCTTTCCAGGAAAGGATCCGCTACGGCCCACCCTTCTTGCTCCGTTACTTCTTTCGTAGCCCCCCCCCCCCCCCCCTTCGTGGCCCCCCCCCCCCCCGATTATAGTTTCCACATTGAGATTCCCTCTGGTTAATTAATCATGCGCAACAAACAGATGGATTCCCTTGAACGCACGCTTCCGCCCAAAGCCTCTGCCTTTCGGTCTGCGAGCCGAGTCTGAGAGAGACGTGTCACCTTGTAAGACACACCGAGTGCCTTCCCTCGGAGGAGGCAAACAGAGAGCGCGGGAAGATAACACAGCCAGGCAGCACTAACCGATCAGAGCGCTCCAGCAGAGATATGACCCACATAGGCCGGGGCTCGTTTAATCAGGCTGCTACTGGCAGTGTCGGAGACAAAAAAAAAAAAGAAAAAAAAAAAAGAAGAGAAATGAGGGACGGCGAGGATTTGACCGTTCGGTTTTCAGGAAAACTAAAATTAATTATATTGTATATATATATATATGTATTAAAAATGTCAATACCTTGCCCCGGCTTTCACTTCTCGTCCCGTTTTTGCCACTGCCCCTTGTTATTGGTCTCCTTGCCGTTGCCCATTGTAGTCTACCGCCCCTCGCTCGGTTATTTTCTTCCCCTAAACCAAATCTTCCATTAAAGGTCGATAAGAAAAGGGCGAAAGCCCTCAATATTGCACAGATGCGGTGCAGAGATTCTAGCCACCTGAGCCAAGAGAAGCATTTGTTAGGGGCACAGCTACAAATTGCAAGTGCATATTGCAACTATGAAGCTTCTGATATTTATCTTGGACCAATTGATTTGGGCCCCCCCCCCACCCCAGCCCCATTTTTCTTTTCGCACGTATAATGAAAATTCATCGTAGGTCAACCTCTGATGCCAACCGTCCACGAGATGTTTTATGAGCAAACGTTATGACAGCACAAATTGTTGCTTTTCCATATCAGCAATACATCTATTGCTGTAAAATATACTGCTTCGAGAGACCAAACGCAACACAAGCGGACGTCCGTGGGCGAAAAAAGGACGCCCGACAGGATACTTTACCAACGTCGCACAATTATTCATTCAAACAATTCATACCCGATCCCGGATTTCATGGCTAGCCGCGCTTCAAAAATACATCAGTGATGAGCAAAACGAAGAAAATCGTTCATTCAGTTCCAAAACAGAACTCCTTAATTGAACCAGCGCAGACGAGATATAATCAAACCCCAAATCCAAGTTCAGTCTTTGTATGAAAATCACTACAAGGGATGTTGACGTGGTGGCAGGTGGAGTTCAGAGAAAGGGGAAGTGCGTCCGTTGGATGGAGTTCAGTCCCGTTTGCGTGGGGTAGTGGAGAGGGGCAAAGGGTTGTGTAGGGAGGTGTGGGTTGTATTTTAAGTCTAAGGGGAGTAGACAAACCGGGCAGAGGGAATGAGAGTTCCGGTGAAGAGGAAAAAGGAGCGTTTACCTTTCTGGGTCCCTCCTGGGCGAGGCGCTTTTCCTGCTGCATCCCCGACAGCTGCGCTGATCGGCTCGTCAGCCCAGGCCTTTCAGTCCAGGAGATAGAATCCTGCCCGTATCCAGCCACTTCTGGGAACACTTGCCTCTCTTCTCTCTTTAAGACGCGTGATTGTTTCCAACACAATCCGGGAGCAGAATTTTTCCCACTTGTCTTCCACTTCTCTGTTACCCCTCTTTGTTTTCCTCTTCGCTCCTTTGTTTGGTTCCCCCCCTCCCCCCCATTTCCCTCTGCTCACAGGTGTGTGTGCGATTATCTCTCCGCCTGCCTTTACCTGGTGAGGTGGAAAGGGGCGGGGCTACTGCGCGTCACTCCCTAAACTCACTTTCCCCCATTTCGCTCCATCGTCACGCGATCGTCTGACAGGAAGGACGTGGAGCCCCGAGCTCGCCAAGTTTAAAATGAAAAGTCCAAAACTGCATCAACACATCTCTACGCATCTCTACGTCCGGCCAGTACTAAGGTCTTTGTGGGCATTTAAGAAAATGCATTAAAGGAATACGAGTTACGACCGAAAATGTTGTCGTTTTTGTGAGGTCACAGAAGTGACCTTGACCTTTGACCGTTTATTTCCTCCGGCCGTGGCTTGTGCCAGAGTGGAGACATAAAAACCTTGATGTGCGGGCATAAAACCGAATCTTTTGATGTGCTACCCTATGACCATATATCGTGTTTTTTTTTAAATATATATATCTCTTACTGTTGTGGCATCAAGGTGTGAAATACATGAATCAAATCAGACATTGACTCCGATGAAATTTCTGAAAGCAGGTTTGACCGAAGTAATAAAGACTGTCCTCTTACAAACATCTGTTACACACACACACACACACCTCATCCTCCACAGGTGCTTTGAACGTAAGTATTCTCTTTACCCAGACTCGTGTAGGTCAGTTCGCGATATACAGGCGTGATATGTAAATGGTTGGAAAGTAAGTCTCGACATATTGGAGAATCAACGCGTGCCACTAGTGCGTCCTCTTTTCCCGAAAGTGAAAATGCCTCCAAATGGGTGACGTGAATGTTTGCCTCCCTATACAGCCAACAAGGACACTCGTTATTTTTTAGGGAAAGGCAAAATGTAATCAGCGAGTGAAACTGTAATTCCGAGATGCACGTAACCAAAATGTCTGTTGGTCCATGTGCGGAACGCAATCGCCCTGAACACTGTCGCGTGTTTGCGTTTCATTTTGACGTCGAAACTGATAACACTCGAGACTCAGAAACCCGCAAAGCTATGTCAGTAATTTATTTGTTGGCAAACAACTTTCACTGTTACAACAAATATTAGTTATGAGATCATTCAACTTGGAACCCATACAAAAAGAATAAATAATTAGCAATAATATTGTAATTATAATAATGATCATAATAATTTAAAAAAGAAACCAAAAAAAAACAAAAAAAACAAAACAAACCCAGTGCCACTTTATTTACTCCTGTCTAAAGCCAGCTCCCTTTTCCTCAAAGCTTGTTTTGCTCACTTTAAAAACCGACAAACAGATAAATAAATAAATTCTCTCTCGGGGACATGGAGGGGCTTGTGGGATATATGTGCAAGCTAAACTTCATACACTTATTACATTTTTTTTTTCTCCTTCCTAAATAAGTAAACATTGGCTTTCCATATCGGACAGTGCTGCTGTGTGCAGGTTTCACATCTTCAGTACACACATGTGGCGTAATCATTTCACGGGTGGGAGCCACCCTGTTTTTTTTTCTTCAAATAGTGGAAATTCTCTCTCTCTCGTTTTTTGTTTGTGTCTCGAGAACAATCGTTTACTCTCAACATTGCTCCCTCTTCACAGTTAGATCTCAACCGGCAACAGCAAGGCTATGTCAATTGGTAGAATATCTGGCAACGGAGAGAATATGCATCTTAAACCATTGTCGCGTCCTTTTTTTCTTTTATTTCCCCCCTCCTTTTTTTTAAGTAAACATTGGCTTTCCATATCGGACAGTGCTGCTGTGTGCAGGTTTCACATCTTCAGTACACACATGTGGCGTAATCATTTCACGGGTGGGAGCCACCCTGTTTTTTTTTCTTCAAATAGTGGAAATTCTCTCTCTCTCGTTTTTTGTTTGTGTCTCGAGAACAATCGTTTACTCTCAACATTGCTCCCTCTTCACAGTTAGATCTCAACCGGCAACAGCAAGGCTATGTCAATTGGTAGAATATCTGGCAACGGAGAGAATATGCATCTTAAACCATTGTCGCGTCCTTTTTTTCTTTTCTTTTTTTTCCCCCCCGCCCAGGCCGCTCCGCGGAAGAAAGGGAACCTTTTATTCGAGAACAAACGGGACCCAGCAATGACTAAAATGAAGCCTTTCCATTGCAACTGTCTCCTTCGTTATTGAGCCACTTCATCATCCCTTTCCTTTTGAAAAAATATCCAGTGGAAAAGCATATAGTAACAGTTGATTTGCAAAAATGCGAGTGACGAAGTTGCTATAAAAGGACCAGGATGAAGTGTGCGTTGGGTATATGCGTATAAATGAGAGAGTGCTTCACTGTCTGTGTTTTATGGAAAAAAAGTGACTCGGAAGCTAGTTCCTCGCTCATCCTGTTGCCTACACGCGACTTTGAACGCATCGCGACCTCGCACAACAGCTCCACGGACAAAAGGTCGGTCACCTAAAAATCCCAAAAATCAAAAGACTTGGTCATATGCAACATTTGGATCTGTATCTGTATTCTGTACAATACATAGAAACAGTTGGTGATCTCCTCGCGCTCCTTTCGGAGAGCTGAAAACGTTTACCGAAGAAAGGGAGAAGAAATGGAACTCATTCTTTTTTCTTTTTTTTTCGTCGCTGAAAATCAGTCTGTATTATAGGATCTTCCTTCTCGGTTTTTCAGTGGAATACACGGCAGCCGCAGTCACTACAAATCGCAGGAATGTTACACCGGCCCAGAAGACACGACTCCAGTTTAGCAGATACGAAGGAAGAGAATTCCGAACATCGGCGTGATATGGTTATGGTTTCGGTGGTTCAGTAAAACTTTTTTTTGGGGGGGGGGACGATCACTTGTGAGAGCGTATATCCTACATCCTCCACTTGATTGGGGCGGGCCAGTTTATGTAACGAATACCAGAGTTGAATATTCTGCTTTTACCCATTTGGGAGGGGCGGAAACCTCATCCCAGCACGTGTCTTTAAAAGTGAGACGCACAGACAGACAGACAGACAGACAAGCAGCTCCTATGGCCAGTGGCGGTGGCGGAGACTATATGCTATGATCTGCAAGCGGTCCATATTGGGGGAACTCGTGGGGCTACGGTCAATCCAAGAATCCGAGATAAAGTCACAGGTGGGCCAAAATGACAGAACCCCCCCCCCCCCCCCCCCCCCCCCGGCCAAAATGACAGAACCCCCCCCCCCCTCCCCCTTCCTTCCCATTCCCGGTGGATAGTTCCACTTCTCTTCGGTGGGCAACAAAATAAAAGAAGTCTCTCAGGCGCGCCCTCCCAGTGTGCACCATTCATGACAATACATTCAGTCCCTGCTTTGTTGAGGCCGGTGACATCCCAATCATACTGTCACGGAACCACAGTTACTGTCACACACGGCACATCCACCCAGGGGCGGGCCAGCTCAGTCCGTCGGTCAGCAACACAAAGGTTTTCATTGGAAGGTCGGAAATGGGAACGGGCCGGGGGAAAAGGTTTTCATTGGAAGGTCGGAAATGGGAACGGGGGGGGGGGGGGGGGGGGGGGGGGGGGACAGCAGTCCGGATATCGGCTCTATAGGCTGGTGACCAGGTGGGCGGGGTCCACGGGCGGCTCCTCGGGCGAGGAATCCGACTCGTCCTTGCTCCCGGACACCATGTACCCGTCGCTGCCGCCGCGGCCCATGTGGTAGTAGGTCTGCAGCTCGTGCAGGTGATTCCTGGAGCCCAGGTTGGGCATGCTCTTGTAGTACACGTCGTCCAGCTCGGGGGCGGTGGCGCTCTTGCAGGGCTGCAGCTCGCCGGAGCTGTCCTCCTCGCCGTCCGTCAGGCCGTTCAGCTGCGCGTCCGGCAGGTCCGCCAGCACCGGCATGCTGGTGTACAGCGAGTCTCTGTGGGCGGGCGAGTGCGCGTGCTCGTCGGTGTGCTCGTTGGTCAGCAGGGGGAAGAAGCTCTCGCTGGTCTCCTGGGGGATGCGCCGGGGCCGGGAGAAGCTGTGGGGGGGAGGCGGCGGCGGCGGGTGGCTGTCCGGCGGAGGGGGGCGCGGCGGCAGCAGCGGGGCGTTGGACTCCTCCCTGATGATCTCCAGGCCCAGGGCCTCCTCCAGGGGGAAGGACGCCGGGTTGTCCAGCACCATGGGCCCGTTGTCCTCCTTGCCGCTGCCCACGCAGCCGCCGACCCCGCTGCTGCTGCTGCTGCTGCTGCCTCCCGCCATGCTCCCTGAAACGAGCCGGGCCCCATTGTTAATTTCCAACAAGGAGCAGAGCACGAGAGGTGATTTGCCATTTGAATGTCATTTGAATTTTTAAAGGCAGAATGAATAACAGTGCATCCAATTAGAATGCGAAAAGGGGAACGTGGCCGCTCATATTGTCACCCGAATCATGTACCTGCATTTCCTCCTCACCTTTACGAGGGGCTCAGCCTCTATGATCACACTGTTTTTGGTTTTCCCAGCCTGTAACTTCACATCCCGCCCCCCCCCCCGACTTTTTTTCTTTTTTTTGATAGGCCCCGACACTTCTGTTGGCAACAATAAAACTCTAAAAACACTCCGCGCACTACCTGGCCCGCGAAAAAAAAAAAAAAAAGGAAACGGCACTGAGCAAGCAGAGCTTAACTGACACAAACAGTGCTGTGAGAGATTTAAGAGGACACTAAAAGTGGCGTGACAAATGGACCTCATCAGGTGGCCTGTCAGCTGATGAGCACCGAACCAAAACCGAAAAACTTCATCCGTCTTTTCAACCGCCACCAAATCAAATGATTTATCGCCGGACGAACCCCTCCGTTTCGCTCCCAACGTCGGCCGACGGCAAACCATGCAGGGGTTGCTGCGTTGCGTGTCATTTGAAAGCCACGCACTCACCTCCATTGGCCATGCTGCTGTTGACCAGCTTGTTCATCAGGTTGTGGTTGCGCTCCGTGGTGCCTCGCTCGTGGTTGTTGAGGTAGGACGGGATGTAATTGGAGGTCAGCTCCTTCAGGATCTTCTTCTCCAGGGTGGTCTCCTTGTGGTTGCCGTGCGTGCCGTAGCCGCCGCTGCGGTCCAGGATCTGGACGCAGTCGCTCAGGTACTCGCTGCTGGCCATGCTGTAGTTGTTGCCGTGGTTGCCATTGAGAGGGAGCGTGTCCATAACACTGGAGTCTCTCGCGTTGTTCAGGATGCCCTCTGAGGAGAAAAGAATCATTTAAAAAAAAAAAACAAAAAAAAAACAGGGATAATTATGAGGATCCTAAAATAAGTGGATTTCTCTGAAGCAAGATTTTAATTAGTGTTTGATATCATAGCATGTGTGCATTGAGGGCTTTAAGTGCAGTAATGATTATTTCATTGGAGGAAAAATGCTTCAAGCATCCATGATTCATTCAAGAGAATCCTCACAAGTACATTATTTTCCTAATGACAGCGAGTAATACATCACAAGCAATTTTAAGAACAAATACAATTTTAAATGGGAGTTTGTACAACTAAGCCTCGATAATTAAAGTCAATCAGATGCAATCCCATTGCTTGTCTTATTAATAGTATAGATATAGGTTGCCCAAGGGAAAAAATACGACACAAATAGGTTTTAAATCCCATTTTGTAAAATGGGAATATACAACTGCGTAACAAACCAAGAAAGCCAACTCTATAATACTATAGTGCACTGACTTGTGATTGAAACAAAAAAAAACTCCTTTCTGACAGATAAATAAAACTACTGTTTGACTGCAGAGTAAACTGACAATGGCATTGGAAGCAAGAAAATAGAAAAAGCCAATGTTATTGAAGAAGTTGAGTATTAATTTAGTCCATACTTGTGTCTCGGTAAGGTGCTAATGGACAGCATGAGGGAGAGGAGAGAAAGGAGACACAGACATGAGTTGTTTTTTTTTTTTTACAGTGAGAGAAACACATTTCAGCAGCTACCCAATCCACAGTTGCAGATTATGGTAAGATGAAAACTGTTCTGTGAAGAAAGCCTGTCTCATTCATGAACATGTTTTTTTTTTTCGTCGTTAACTGGCGGCTATGATGCGTGCCATTGTGTTAACACAGACGACACATGCATAGAACAGACACACATCACAAATAGCATATTTTTTTTTTGAAAACACATATACAGCATCTGGGCAGTGTAGCCATGCAGTCACAGAAACAAGGCGCGCAATCACACTACCGACCTGCGCATGCGGGCACTCAAAATGAAGCACAGTACAAAAATAACGCATTCCGACAAAATAGCGAAACACTTTCACGGCTCCCAAGAAGCTTATAAAAGACAGAGCGGGTGTTGCCTCTATGGCATAAAATGAATAATCATGGGAACGTGTCATACTGTTTGGATAAATCAGCGCCAGAATTTCATCTCTACATTCATGAGCAGGAAGAACTGCCCAGTGCGTGTCCTTTGCCAAGGATTATTAGGGTGCGATCGATGACCTTACTTGGGAGCCATAATAAGGTTAGGTCTGATATGCAGCCGAAATATTTGAAAATGAAATAACCACGCACAGCAAACTTTCCACATGTAGTACGTATAGAAATGGCACACCTTGGGTGTTGTACATGCCCACGGCGGGGTTATTATAGACTGCCGAGTCCCCCAGGAGAGTGTTATAAGGATTGTTAGTACCATGGGGACGAAGGAGAGCATTAGTTATAAGATGATTAGCCATGGCTCCTGGTACAGGCAGATAGAGAAAGAGAGAAGAAGAGCAACAGCCAAGGGAGGTAGAGAGAGGAGAAGCAACAGCCAAGTCGAGAGAGAGGGACGGTGGGAAGCACTCAAAGGGAGAGAGAGAGAGAGAGAGAGAGAGAGAGAGAGAGAGAGAGAGGGGGAAGGGGGAGGGGAGAAGGGGGGGGGTGGGGGGGAGGGGGGGGAGGGGGGGGGGGGGGGGGGGGGGGGGGGGGGGGAGAAAAAGGAAGGGAGAGTGAGATGGAAAGTGAGTGTGTGGAAGAGAGAGGGAGAGAAGAGGACAAGTAAATCAAACGAGCAAACATAGTTTCAGGTGAGAGCCAAGGAAAAAGCTTGACAAGTCATTCTTGCAGCCACAGCATACAGGCTGAGGGAGGGGACGAGAGAGATGGGGGCCGGGGGGGGGAGGGAGAGAGAGAGAGAGAGAGAGAGAGAGAGAGAGAGAGAGAGAGAGAGAGAGAGAGAGAGAGAGAGGAGAGAGAGAGAGAGAGAGAGAGGAAGGGTGGGGAGGGGGTGGGCGAAAGAGAGAGAGAGACAGAGAGAGAGAGAGAGAGAAAGACAAGGAGAAAGTAGCAAAGCTTGGACAACGTTGTGCTGCAGTTCAATACGCTTGGGCAGAGGAGCATGACTACAGAATGGTTAATGGACAGAGGGGTCTACAAAAAAGAAGAAGAAGAAAAAAAAAAAAAGAAGTGTGGTCGGAGCATTTCCTTCCCCAGGTGGGAGACAGATCATGAAAACACATAAAGACACTGCGGTAAAAGACTGGGGGCGGATAACCGTGACAGCTCCTATACGTTCCCCCTCATCCTTCCATCCTCGCGCTACACGTAGCACCAGCGCTCCTAAGTGTGGATGTGTGTCTCAGCTGCGAAACACAAGTCGGCACTAAAGATGGCACTAAAAGACTTCTGTGGTGATTTTTCCTTTCCTCTTCGGCCGGAAGAAAGGGCCACAACATTCTACATCACGTCGATAGGACGCCACGGTTGGAGGAGCGGGAAAAAAAAAAGCTCCCCTGAGTGGAATACATTAGAGACGTATGGAGAAAGTGGAACGGGTTCAGGAAAAACGGAAGGATTTTTGAGCATCGGCATAAAAAAAAAGAAAAAGAAAAGAAGAAATCCTCCGTCATCATCCTAAACATCTGTAACATTCAATATAAATGGACATGTGTAGGCGGGGGGGGGGCGCCACAATGCACATTAATCAGCGCAAATATTATAAAGACATTAAGGCAAATATGTCGAAGAGAGCAAACGGGGCAACTTGCAGGCGAAGTGCCAGCGCAGCGAAAAAACAGACAAAAGGCGTAGCGATGTCTGAAGCTAATCACATTCCTTCTCCATTTGGTCTCTCTCCTCATTTCAACAAGTCCGCCCCCCCCTCCCCCTCGTCAGAGCGTCCGTCCTTATTCTCTCAGCCACAGCATGGAGTCGTTTGAAATCTATCGGCTGAGGCGCTCTCCCTTTCTCTGCGCCACACTTAAGAGTGTGACGGAAAGAGGGGGGGGGGGGGGGGGGGGGACTAAGTGTGCGATAATTCAGGCGCTGACACACACCGTGTCTGCTTTAGCATCAATCTGTCATGCTAACAGCTTATTAGTGGCCCGGAGGAAGCGAGGGGGCCACACCTCGACTTAAGACACTAACAAATGGCGGCGCATGTGCGCGCGCGTTTCCACAGTGTGTGTGTTTGTCCGTGTGTGTGTCAAAAATGTCTGTGTCCTCATTACCCCGGGCCTCAGACAGCCATACTCATGGATTCCATTTATTTATTTTTAATTTTTTTTACAGACCATTACTGTGGCTTACTCCGGAGGGACGGGCAACAGACAGGCACGGAGCCACAGACAGTGGCGATACACAGCGAGCTAATCCCAAAACTCATTTAAAATCTCGGTAATTACCGTAGCCTTCACATAACGAGATAAGGTCAGCTGAGCACACTGAATCTCAGGTGGAAAACACTGGAAAAAAAACTCCGCTCTCCCACCCCACACGACTGCATTTCGCGTCATTTCTGGAAAAATGGACACGCAGTGGGTTCCGGCGCGAGTCACCTCATTTGAAGTGACACGCTACTGGATAACAAAGCATTAATTAACTCCGCATAATTCTCAGTGCAAAATAAAAAGGGGTTCCAGTGGTGTTCCGCTGAAGGCACACACAGAACTTATTATATCTTGGCTTTCGGCAGAGGGCCCCGCCTGCGACAGCACAGCAGCACAGTCGTCTCTCTGCGCTACTATAGATTTATAAAGAATCCATGAGCCAGTTGAGGTTTCGGTTGTGACCAACTTTTTTCTTTCGTTTTTTTTTTTCTTTTTCCCCCCACCCCCCCGAGAACACGGTACCATTATCTAAAGTTTGGGACCCCCGCCACGCTACTAAATGACAGCGTATGCCGCCTGAGCCTCCCGCTATTCGTAGAGTAGATGGTGGTGACAGTGATGAGGATGTAAATGGTAGGTATCCCGTCGTTACCTCTGTTGAGCGTGGCGGAGCTGTTGATGTCTCCGGTGATGAAGGAGGACTCCTGTTTCCTCACCGTGTCATTCCACATGCGCCTGATACGACTCTACACACGGAATGAAAAAGGTACCAAAAGGAATAGGACAGAGGTAGGGGGGAAAAGAGAAGGTAAAGAAGGAATGAGGAGGAGGAGGAGGAGGAGCAGCGGGGGGATGGAATTAAACAAATGGACGGGGATAAGTCATAGGGGGGAAAGGGAGGACATGGGGACAAAAAGAGTGGAAGAAGAAACATAATATAAGAGGGTATGGTGAGCAAACCAAGGGGCAAATCAGTGCAGGAGAGGCCATAAAGGAAAAGTAAACCAGCGAGAGAGAAACAGGTGGGGAAAGATAATCATCGGTCAGTATCAGTTACGCTCAGTCGACCTGGGTGTCGGCGTCAAGGTGTATCTCAGGGTTTTGGGCTATCTCACTTTCCACACAAAAACCCACGCATCCAATCTGCGACAAGGTCGGCCGTGGAATGAATTCCTTTTTTTTTTTGCGCTTCAATATGAGCCAGGCGAAAGTGCGGAGCCCAAAACCCTCTCGGCGTGCTCTGGCCTCACCTGAGAGTCGGCTGTGCTGTAGCGTCCGGGTGTGCAGGCAGGTAAGCTCACCTGTGAGCCCGTGGAGTAGCGGCCGGGGGTCCGCGAGGTGGTGGTCTTACTGGACGAGGAGATGGAGGTCTCCACGCTCTTGCCGCTGCAGCAGTGCGTGCGCAGGCATTTGCCGTACTCTTTGCGGACCTGGGGTCGGGGAGGTGGGTCGAAATGAAAACACAAAGGCGGAGGCGTTGAGCGATGCGCCACTTTGACCTTGCACATGTCGAAGCATCATTTTGAAGCGCGCCGGCCAAAAAACAACAACAAAAGGCTTCGGACCGGGCTTAATTTGATCAAGTGTTCCGATGATGTCCTATTCTTATTCAAATTCCTTTTTCTTTGGCGGACAGTAATTCTACCTCCCTCCGGAAAAATTGACATGAAACGATTAACTTCGTAAACTTCGACGTCAGCACCCAGCCCAAATGTTGTTACTGCCGCATATCAGTCTGAAATCAACATAGTGCTTTGGGGAGGGTGTGTGTGACTCACTTGTACACACCAAACATCTGCATTTAGATCCCAATCAAGCTAGAACAAATAAGACCCTAATTGCTTTTTAACAAGCGCGTTGGACGGGCCGGCGCGTATTGCCGCATGCGGTGTTTGAACAGCTGTGTGCCGAGGTTGCTCCACGCATCTCGGGAGAAACCGCGCTGGGCCTCAGCCAAAGAAAACCTCTGCACCGCTCCGAGGACAACTCTCGGGATGCCTGATCCCATGACCTAACACATACCTAAGTGAAATGCACGCTGACATGAGGGCGCGCCCGCGCCCGCGCGCGCACACATTCGGAAAGCACTTGCTTACCGGTCCGCACACCTTAAACTAAGAAGCTGTTGGTGGGACGGCAGCCAGACAAGAGTATTAAGCATTTGATGAATTCTCTTTCCATATCCTACTCCTACTGCTGTACTCCCAGGCACTGACAGTGTGTGGGAGACGCTGTAAAAATAATTCAGGCTGTGCAGGCTCCATCTGGAACCTCGCATTATTCAAGAAAAAAAAAAAGAAAAAAAAAAGAAAACGCACGGTACAAACGCACAAGTGCCTGTAATCTTTTGGGCCAAAATAACCCGAAACACTGATATGAAACAAATGAGAGAGGAGTCTCAGGGGGGAGCTGTGTGTCAATTTGACGAGAGGGTCGATGATATAATATAATCATTGGAATCAGATTTTAAAACATTTTCGGGAGAGAACAATAATCAAAGTTTTGAACAATGCTATTTTCAGGTTTGTCTGCTGATGAAGAACTGTCTTTTCTGGGGGGGGGGGGAGAGTGAAAAGATGAGAGATGAGAATTGAGCAGCCAGTGGGGTTACCGAGTGACCAATCAAAACCTGTGACAGCTCCGCTAGATATTTTTGGCCTCCCCGCTGATCAATGGCAGCGCGCGCGCTTGCATTTGTCTGTCGCGCGCCCGCTGTCTGTCTATTTCCGTCCGGCTCCGCCTCACCTTCTTCTGCAGTATGCAGTGGAAGATGAAGATGAACATGCCCTGCAGGGAGTTGAAGATGGTGAAGAGGTAGGCCATGATCACGGTGCTCTCGTTGATGTACATGAGGCCGAAGGCCCAGGTCAGGCCCAGCAGGCACAGCAGAGCAATGGCCCCGATCACCCAAGACCTACAGGAGGCGCGAAGGAGAAACACGAGTTAGAATTTCATATTTAATATCCAAAATCTACATAACACCACTGTTTTCTGTGTAAAATAATCTATAACGTTGTTCTAGAGGTCAAATAGCACGAGATGCTTGTCTTTATCTCCTGTCTCAGGAAAGCTTTTTATCCAAGTTTGACGCACGTGGGACTGTGGCGTGGGAGACAAGGGGTTAAGGAGGGTTCAGCCAGAGCCCCAACACGGTGGGACGGTTATTTGGGAAACAGAGGGAGGTTTTGCCTAAAGTTTTCATGAAAAGACTGAGTGAAGAGAGAGAAAGGGGGACTCAGTCATTTAGATCCTATCTGAGAGAGGCAGGGAAGGTTAAAAGCAAGCTGACGTCAGCTACTAGCACGAGAAAGTCAGGCAAATCACTCCTTTTTTTTTCTCCGTTTTTTCCAGGATAGGGCCAAAACCCTGTCAATTCAATGCGCAGTGCACGGCAGAGGGTAAAACAAAAAAACAAAGTTTTCACAGGCTGAAGTGGGTCCTGAAGTCTGTTAGTGCAAATGTAATAGTAGCAATTTAATGGAATTAAATTGCATAAAACTTTCCAAGGCGGTGAACCTCATTTTCAAATAAAAAAGCTCTGTAGAAGGGAACCATAAAGGCCAAATGTCATGGACATGTTGAGGCACGTGTATGCACTTTAGCTCCTTTGCTTGAACTGCCTGCGTGTTAGAATGTGTGTGTGTGTGTGTGTGTGTGTGTGTGTGTGTGTCAGTGTGTGCGTGCGTGGCCATGCTTTCACTGGGCAGTAAGTAGACGGACATTACAGCCATTAGAAATGACATTTCCCAGTAAAGGTCAGGGTTTCAGGGTTTGCCACAGCCGCGATGATGATGGCTGTTAATTTGATTGGCCGCCCGGGCAGGCGATCACCTCTCGTGCGAGACTTGGAGACAAAGAAGTAGAGTAAAGAAAGAAAAAAAAAAAAGAGGGGGAGGGGGGGGGGGTGAAAAAGACAGATCGGGAGATATTAGAGGAGTCAGGAGGGAGGAAGAGAGAAGGAGGGCAAGTAAGCGAGTGAGACTGAGGTGATTGATTCGATGTTGCCCTCTGTGGCACCATTCAGGCGAGACAGAACCTCCAATAAAGCTCGTCTGACGACCCCTCTTCAATAAAGGGTATACTCATCCCTCTCTTTTCCATCCCTTCCATTTCACCTCTCCCGCCAGCGCTCCCTCGAGTCACGGCTTCTCTCTCTCTCCCGTCCCCGTGTCCCCCTCATTCGCACCTTACCATTAAAATATTTCAATAGCACATTAGGTCTGTAGGTAGGCGGGAGCTCACAAATCACCCTTGGACAAGTAATACACTTTACGGGGCAGGTTATTGGTTAATGAAGGGGCTACGCGGAGGGCTCTACGGAGGCTCCACAGACAAATGAGACGACAAACAAAGCAATTAAGACATCCTCCGGACGGACATCTGATTGGAGAGAGGCCTTACCAGAGCCAATCCACAACAGAGACAACATGTGATGGCTTGGAGTCAAAGAGACAAAGAAAACAAAAGGGGAGAAAACGAGAGAAATAAGAAGAAGACGACAACTGAGACATGAAGACGATTAACAAGCAAACGAACCACTAACGAAGCGAGAGGATGCGGATCAAAATATCAAAATAGTCAGCCTCGAGCGCAATCACGCAATCTAAAGAAAATTGTTTCAAAAAAAAAAAAAGATAGAAAAGGAGGTCTCGTATTCGAAAGAATCCCTTCATTCTATCGTTCATCTGCCTTTTTGGGTCGCATCCCCGTGAACCGCAGCGGAGAGCAAAGATTGGCTGTTTTTTGTCTTTATGTCTGAGACGCTTCCCACTTGAAGACCTACTTAAAGCCGCTGTCATGAAAGATAAATTGGCCGTAATATTCAAACGATAAATCAAATGAGTAAGCGATTCTGGCGATTAGCATTATAAATTCCGAGCTGTGCCTCGGCGAGGCGTCGAGCTCCACAGCCTGGCATATTTTTCGAATTAGACGGAGCCCTTTGTTCTGGAGCCGCGCTGGAGGAAGAAATAGCGCCATCCAGATTAGTTAGCTTAGGAGCCAGAGCTACGGCGCTCCGTGGGAATGAAGTCATATTTTTTGTGCTATTCTCCAAGGGTGATATAAGCCGTAGTGACATGATGAATTCAGTGGGTGGTGTCTTGAAATACAGTCAGACAAAGGTGAAATGTGCTTCCTGTGACTAATGCAATAATAAAAAAAAAAAGGCCTGATGGAGATTAGATTTAAAGTGGAGGCTTTGACATTTTGGGAAATATGCTTTTCTTAGCATTTGGCCTGAAGTTGCAAGAGGAGATCGATACAACCCCCGTGTCTTACAGTAAATAGGAATCTGGAGACGAATTTACGCACAACCAATCGAAGCCTGCCTCTTTTTAAAGGTGCCTCAGACTGTTATTATGAACATATTCCCTCACACATAAAAACGCATCTAGTCAATTTTACATTTCGGTTTATGTCTGTATTAAACGAGACACAAAGTATGTGTGTGAATAAAGTAATATGCGAGTTCCAGAGGTGCTGGTGCCCACATTTTGGTTGAACGGGCTAGTTTCTTCATGCTGAGCTGCCGACCACGGATTTTTTTTTTTTTTTTTTCGGTATAATTCAACTTATCTTGCCTAAAAAAAAAAAGAAGAAAAAAAAAAAAATAATTTTACATCTACAACATAAAAAAAAAGGCCTGATGGAGATTAGATTTAAAGTGGAGGCTTTGACATTTTGGGAAATATGCTTTTCTTAGCATTTGGCCTGAAGTTGCAAGAGGAGATCGATACAACCCCCGTGTCTTACAGTAAATAGGAATCTGGAGACGAATTTACGCACAACCAATCGAAGCCTGCCTCTTTTTAAAGGTGCCTCAGACTGTTATTATGAACATATTCCCTCACACAAAAAAACGCATCTAGTCAATTTTACATTTCGGTTTATGTCTGTATTAAACAAACGAGACACAGACAAAGACACCGGTATGTGTGTGAATAAAGTAATATGCGAGTTCCAGAGGTGCTGGTGCCCACATTTTGTTTGAACGGGCTAGTTTCTTCATGCTGAGCTGCCGACCACGGATTTTTTTTTTTTTTTTTCTCGGTATCATTCAACTTATCTTGCCTAAAAAAAAAAAGAAGAAAAAAAAAATAATAATTTTACATCTACAACATCTCCAAATATTCCTTGAACTTGACCCACACAGCCATTTGTAACCCCACCCACTTGTGCGGTGGCAGAGCGGCATGCGCGCATGCACTTACTTGATGTTGTCCAGGCATCCAGAGTCCGGTTTGAGAATGGCCGTATGATGGAACATCTTGTAAAGGGCAATGCCGAGGAAGATTACGTTCAGCTGTCACACACGAGAGACACACAAACACAGACACACATACATGCGTGCGTGTTAACATTCGGCAGCAATGAGCCCAATTGAAGACACAATGTCCCCACACACACACACACACACACACACACACGCATGCACGCACTCAACCACCCACCCGCCCGCACACGCACGCACGCACGCACACACACGGTGCATCTCATTTTATTTTCCACCCAGCGGTAATTGGCTCGGGGACAGTATCAGCCCACCATCAACAAGCCTTTATGTGATCGAAATACAGCAGCTTGAACGTCAGGGAAAACACGGCAGACAGCGCGACCGCTGAGGATCATTGCTGTAATAAAAATACAATTCTCTCAGTCGCAGTCTGCTGGCCGAGCTAATGCCGGCTTAATAATAACTCATCTGGTCTGTTGTGTAAGCGGGTATCTGTGACCGACGGGTGCTGCATTGGAGCACGGCGATCCCACCTGCGCTGCTCCCACTTGCGGCCCCCCCCGGTCAGACCTGCGCGCGCCAGGCCGACATTTCTGAAATGAGCGCGGAGCATCAGTGTAGATGCTGCCATTGGTCTAATTGGCACCAGGTTTGTTCCCACTGCATTCACGCGAGGTTTGTCACGCCGCTCGCTTTGCGGTTTATGTACAGTACGTCGCTTGTGCTTGTGCTACGGTGTTCAATGTAATATAAAGTTGAGCAAATACACTTTGGCTGGCCTAATGTTCAGTTCAGGGAGGATCCCATTGAAAGGCCGTAGGGGAATCTTAGATTTGAAATGAGAGCAGCGCAGATTACCACGGCATGGATTCAAATGTGTGAAAATATGCCTGCTGAACGTGCACTCAGTAAACTCGACTTCAGCACACAACTAAAATGTGTGTGTGTTTTTTTTTAAAGATTACTAATGCTGTTCACATCAAATCCCCCACCCTCCCTATGTCAGGCAACTCCCAAAATAGTAACATCCGATGTGTTGCCTCTTTGGGGGCAGGAGTGAAAATGAGAATCGCGGAAGCAAGTTAGTTAGAGCGCATTAGATACACTGGATGCAGCTTTTTGGGGCTTACAGTAATTTCAACTGGTTTGAAGAATAGCGGATATACAGTAGCTGCCGTGAATGGGGAAAATCTCCCTGGGGTTGCGTGGCCACATGGGCTACTTCCGGAATGAGCTCAGGTAAACACTGTCCTACGTTTATCAATCCTCTTAATGTATACTGGCCGGTTATGTGTCTGTCTCTCACCATGATGATGAGGGTAGCCGGGCCTATGAAACTCCAGATAAAGTACGTATCCAATCGCAGCCAGCACCTGGAGAGACAGAGAGAGAGAGAGAGAGAAAGGAGAGGAGTGAGCAAGGGCGAGAGAGACATCATGTATGACAAACAGAGACGCACTGGGATTAAAAAACATGCTCCAGTCACAAATCGATGTAGGAAAGCAAGGATTTACCATCAGAGGACAGGACATGCATCACAATCTCACAGTCACGCACACGCACACACACACACACAGGGACGGCAAAGGCCAATACATTAAATGCCACACCGTATATTAAATGCATCGAGTCAGAGGGAGGATAAAAGCAATCGGTGTGGATGAAAAAGTGAAAGAGGGGGAGAAAGGCGTCGCTGAGTGGAGAAAAATGCAGTGGAGTACATGCACACCTCAAATCTACACCGCACACGGAGGAGGCGGCGGCAAGGGGACGAGCACCCCGTGATAAATAAACCCTTACTTCCCCCTTAGGGCACAGCCGCATCCTGCAGTCGCAAAAATATGACATGGCTGTGTTCATTTTAATAGTGAGTTATGGATGCAGCCCTCACACCCTCGCTATTTATGGAGTCTGGGAGCGGCTGCGGAGAGGTTAAAGGACACACGCACACGCACACACATACGGACAAACATTTCTGACCACAAGGCTCGCGTTGGTAGGTAAAGAGATATACTGCTGTATGCTGAATGATATTAACATCTTCACTCATCAATTGCAGAAAGCAGGGGAGGGAACCAAAAAATAATAATAAAAAAAAAAAAATCCCAGACTGCCCTCCGCTGAGGTCAGACCCACAGGGTTCCCGAAAAAGGCACGGCAGAAGAAAACCGCCGGAGCAAAATGGCCGACTGATTCACGACCAGCTGCTTCTGCATTATTAATCTTTCAATTTCCACCACATTAGAGAGCCCTCCATTATGGGTCCCTGACTGTGTCACTGTATCTTCCATTAGGGCTCCTTTTGCTAAGTCATAGCCACCTTCATTATGGGGGACGTGGAAAAGGACTCAGTGCCACTGGCTAATGCCGGGGGGGGGGGGGGGGGGGGGGGGGGGGGGGGCGCGCGGTGTGTCAAGGTGACACAGCAGGGATGGCAGGGGTGATATTTGCCGAGGTTTTGTTTCAGTGTCTCGTGTCAAACGTGATAAGCCGTGCCATTTTCCAGGCTGATAAATGAGTCGCATAACTCAGTTACTGCTTTTTAATTAGAAGTACCGTACTTCTCCAGGGGAAATAGTTGACAAGATTCCCTTTAAATCAATGAGGCACGGGGCCAAAACTTTGCTGTTCGGGTGAAGTATCATTTTTACGACAACAAGATTTTTTTGGGGCCCGGGTAAAAATCAACTTTTTTTTTACGACCTCACTCATATCACAACCCAACACTCGCTGACAACTCGCAAAAGACTCATTTTTTTGCACTTTAACGGTTAAACCCCTGCTATTGTCCCCCGGTCCGGTGGCTAATGGCATGCGGTATGATTATTCATCCAGAGCTTGGCATTCAGACACTCATGTTTTAATGATCATCCCACGATGAAATATTGATCCAAGTGGCACACAGATTGGTGCGGCCTGACGCTTAAACACCGCTAAATTCAACCTTTTCCTCTTCCTCCAAACTCTCCGAGGTGACGTGCGGCGAGAGCAAAGCTGCGAGGTCCGACAGGGCCCGACGTGAGCATTCGAGCCCGTGAATCATTTAACAGCCCTATAGTGTCCCGTCATTTGGAACTTCCTATATGCCGCCGCTCGTTTATCAGAAATAGAGGCAGGGGATGTTTCCACTTCCAAGTTTCTTCACGCGTCGTCCACAGTGGTGATGTCCTGGTTAACGGTAATAGAGGACCCAGCGAGGAGGCCGCCTCCGAGACGTGCCTACGGCACCCTATACATGAATGCACAAAACTATGCATGTGCATCGTATGAATACACCGATTGGCCTCTTGCGGCCTGTTTTTCAGACGTCCCGGCATGAGCAGAGTGGCCAGGGCCCGCATGCGACACCGTTGTTGTGTTCACTCCGGCGTAGTCGTGGGCGGCCTGTTATGCATACGCGTCACGTGAATGAGATGGTGGCCGCCCTTTTTCGGGGTTTCACTCCGCGTCTCCGGTGGCACGGGGCAAGCATGCATGAATAAGTTACCACGCGTTCTTAATGTATGGCCTCCTTCCACTCTTTTTGTTTCTTTTTTTATTTACACACACACACACACACACACACACACATCTCCCCTTTTCTCCGTTCCCCCCCCCCCCCCCCCCCCCCCCCCCTTTTTTTTTACTCTGCCAGTTAAATCCCTCCATTTTCACACAGTTTTGCTGCCTTCTGCACTCTATGGCGCATCCTCCCCTGCCTGCGCTCATCCTTCTCTTCTCTTCCTCTCTCGCCTCGCCACCTCCCCCGAATTGACTCTTCAGACGTGCCACAGCTTGGGGAGCCCGCAGTGGCAGACACAGCCAAAATGACAGCAGGCCTTTTTTTTTTTTTTTTCCTCTCTTTTTCCCTTTTGCACCGTCATCCGTCCATCCTTCACACCGCGCACGCACGCTCTCATGCCTCCCCTCCTTGCTTACACTCGGTCGGTGCCGTAACTCCTGTAGTCCACTGCGGCGGAGATGGCCACTATGACAGCCGGTACGCCGTATCCTGCCAGGTAGAAGTACTTAGTCCTGGAGTGCTCGCTCTCAAACACTTCTACCAACATGATGTAGAGCTGCACCCCTTCCAGGAACATCCAAGTGAAGGCTGCCAAGAAGAAGAAATGGAGCAAGGCGGCGAAGACCGCACAGGCAATCTGGTGAGGGGGAGAGAGAGAGAGAGAGAGAGAGAGAGAAAAAAGAAAAGAAAAAGATGGAGAGGATTTAGAAAACACAGTAACACTACAGCGATGCTCAGAAAATGTTTAATCTGGCGGACGCTCGCTCCAGAGAGCCGGCGGGGAAAAAGAGAGGCACAAACACTCCAGGTGATAAGGGGGAGACGAGTCAGTCTTTATCATATTCACCCAGGACCACCAACACAGGAGTAGACAGAAGAGGCAGAAGATAAGGCAGAAAAAAAAAAAAAACGATTGAAGGAACTCATCGTGTACTGTGACAGCAATTACAGGCGACAGAATGACTCCAAATGGCTTCAAGATAGCAATATTAGTCTGGGCCTCCTTGGCACTTTAGTCCACCTCCACGAGTTATTTAAAAAGATAGATGGCAAAATGACGGGAGCTGCGGCCAGTCGCGATTGACCACATTTCAAGCAAAAGCAGCAGAGCACTTTCAAGCGGGCGGGCGACGAGGCGGGAGGGGGGTTATTGAGGAGGGCAAATGACTTGGCGGCCCCGTTGAAAAATACAATATGGTTTTAGACAACGCCAAGGATGAACAAAATGGGTGGAGCCGCAGCGAAAATGACTCGGCAACTCTCCCACGAAAAAGAGACGAAGCACCTATAAAAATGGACACATTTTCAGAGCTCGGAACAAGCTGGCGGTGAAATCCGCTTAGATGCCGAGCGCGTTTGCTTTTACTCGAGCCGAACATCGGGCATCTCAAGTGAATGAAACCCAACAATGGCGCCGCGCTAACCCGTGGTTAACTATTGGCACAGAGAGCGGGTAAATTGATTTGGAATCGCATCGCCGCTGTATAGTGACGGCGAAAAGGAATGTAGCGCTCGAGAGGCAGGCGGTAAAATACTCAGAACCCCCTGCGAGCGACTGTCCAGAATAGGAAAAAAAAAACAAAAAAAAAAAACAACAGAGAAACAGAGCAGCAAAGGAACAAAAAAAAATACCGAAAGAGGGGTATCAAACCTAAAAGTGCATTGACAATTTCTGCAGGGAGGATAGGTAGAAAAGAGGGCCGCTTAAGAAGAATGAGAGGACAGATTTGGCCCATCACGTCCACGGCGACTCTCTAATCTAAAGAGTCGCTCCGAAATCACTGAATGGGAGAACTAACAGACTTTTATAATAGAGGGTTTTTTTCTGCAGGAGACAATTACCTCATGTCGGTAAGAGACAATGAGTTTAGGGGGCGAGGGAGTCACTCATTTCCATTTCTAATGATCGCGCGGTGTCGCTTACACACAGACAAAAAGACGCGCACGCCCCCCCCCACACACACACAGGTGAAAAATAAATAAATAAATAAAAAGTCTGATTATGCAAAGTCATTTGCTTTCCCTGCCGGAATTGCCGGATTAAGCGGCTGTGAGCTAAGTGACGCCGAAGATGTTAATGGAGGTCACAAATAGTCACCAGTAATTAACAGGAGAGCGGCACGCGCCGGCACGGCAGCACGCGAGCGCACAGAGAAACACGATCCCTCCGACGCAAACACACACAGACAAAGACAAACACAAGAGTACGCGCAGGCCAATGTCAAAACGCACACAAACACCTCAAACGTGTGTTGTCGGTGAAGCGCTTGCAAGGCTGCAAACGCCTGACGCTTCACTGAGACCTCTCTGAATACTGCGGGGGAGGTAAAGCATACACCCTAGAGTACTTCCTCCCCCACATAAACTTCGTAATGATTTGAGAAGTTCACAGACCAAAAATAAAGAAATAAAAAAACATAAAGGAGCCCTAAGATGCCTACAAAGTCTCAAAAGAAGCTGTGTAGGCTGCATACGTGCGCCGTACACAATTAGGGATGGAGCTAGGTATGGTCGGTTGCCAATATTGATTGAGAGATTTGATATGGGATTTGATACGGGTGTCATCTGGACAATTGTAGTCATTGTAGTGTCATCTGGTGCATTGTGGCAAAAATGCCACTGCAGTTTATCACCGCGTCCAAAGCCTTGGAAAGTAGAAGAAACATTCCCCAGCGTTTGACCGGTAACGAGCCAAAGGGAGCACACCGCCAGCTGTTAACACACGGGTTCATTTGTTCATTGCAGGAGTTGAGCGGGTCTCATTTATAATAGCTCTAGGTGTTTTGTTTTTTTTTCCGTCCTCTTCTGGCCGTCGTGAGCGGCAAAAGCATAGCACAGTGGCAGCATGAGTAGGCCGGGTGATGCATCATTAACCGTGATATATAATATGAAGTCCAAGTCTGGGAACGTTCATGTAGGTTATAACTAGTAAAGTTACATTATGTCTATTTGCACAAGCCACGTAGGCTGCAGAGAGCAGCACTACGGTTAAAACAATAAATGTTTTCCAGCTCGGAATTATGGGAGTTCACTGGAGCCGGTCAACCTGATACGGGGCCTTGAGAGGTTTCGGCTATGACTAATAACTGCTATGCCCATAGAGATGTAAAGTAAACTGCATTCATGAACGGCTTTTACCAGAATGCATAGCGGCCTCTGAAGAATGGGAATCACCGCATGCTACTCGACATTTTGATGCCCACAATCGCATGGAGACAGACACAGTGGCCTTGGAATAAAACCCACGTTTTTTTCCTGAGCGACAACGTGCATCACTTGACCTGGAATGACACCCGCTCAGGCGCCATAGAATTATGCCCAATGAAATCATTCCTATCTACAATAGCGCCTCCTTTGAGCTTTGGCTCTTGTCACGCTCAGGAATACTTGAAAATAAGTCGTCGTGCACAATCTCCTGCTAGGTAGACCAAATATTATATTTTCAGAACCACTACGCATTCACCAAAAAACGGCTCATTCACACAAAGGCTGCGTCGAGCCAAGGAAATGCCGCGGTGCGCGACCTTGTGTGAATCTGCCTGACAGCTCTCCGGTATGAACGGTGGAATGCCGGTTCACAATCCTGCCTCATGCGGGCTCGGTTTTTGCCAAACATTTAATTACCTCGCAAAACACCCTCCTCACCACCGGCGGGACTCCCTGCCACTGTTGCCTGAGGGGGGAGATGACTAACAAACTGCGAGCGTGGACCGAGGCACAGCATAAGCTCAGCTACAATAATGCAGGGCTTTAATTGACGATCAAGTGTATCAAGCAGGAGTGTGTCATATGCAAATGGCTTGGTGAATCATTTTCGCAACCTGTGAGGAGCCCGATTGGTTCGTGCACTAGTCCATATTTCTAATTATAATTAAAGCGAGTATTCAAGTGGGAAAGCATATTTGTCGGTGAAGGCTTTCCGCTTTGGACGGCAATGCTTTCTGAGTTCAATCAAACTGGAGTAAAGTTTGGCTGAAAAACAGTTTTGGTCTTCCACTTCTTCATAGTGGTAAACCAAAGATGTCCAGTAAAAACAAAGCCCGTGAAAGGACCTCACCGCAAACCGCTTGAGTTTCCTCTCACCATTGAGGAGGGGAGAAAAAAGAAAAAAAAATCCTGTGTATTTGGTTTGTTAAATGGCCACCCGGAGAAATGTCTGTTTTCGAATCCTTCTGGCAAGGCTGCGCGCACAAAATCTGCTGGTTCTTAATCGAGTCGCGGCAATGTGGTCAACCACCGACAGCAAGTTAGTAAACATTTGACAATGTGCCCCGCCAACATCGCCGTATATTCAGTCTCACTGGTCAGTGGACAATTATGCCGAGCATGAATGAAATGATTAAATATGCACACAGGTTTTGCATGAAAAAAAACCCTAACAAACAAACGAAGCCCACCAAAAAAAAAAAAAAAAAAAAAACCCATCCTGCTCACCGGCTGGTCAGCCCTGTTGATCCCGACCAGGAACAGGGACTCGGCGATGAAGAGGCTGATGCAGAGGTTCTTGTGGATGGTGTTGCGGTCGCTCTGCAGTCCGCGGAAGAAGCAGAAGGTGAAGATGCAGATGAGCAAGCAGACCAGCGACAGCAGGATGCCCACCCACGTGATGACGTCCAGGAGCAGGTCGTGCATGCTGTCCGCTTTCTGTTCGCAAGGGGGGGGGGGGACGACAAAAAGAGGGAGAGACAATGCTGAAATGGAAGCACCGTTGTCACACGAAGCCTACTGTAGACAGAGCGCAGGCCGCCGTCACTCCCCTCCCCCTTCCCCCTGACCGACGGGAGCGGGTGTCGCCGCGCGTTCGGGGGCCGCGGCGCTGCGTCGCGCAGGTGTGCTGCTCCTATCCATCAGTGTCCCTTTGCCAGGCGGCAGGCGGAGCGATGCTCAACGGCGCACCGTCGTGATGGATCTACTGCTCGGGTCCTCACACTGTGTTCACACACGGGGGCTGCCAAGCGCGCTCTGACCATGACCCCTTCAGAAGTAACACACACCCTCCGGCACAGAGGGGGGGGTGGGGGGAGGCACGGTGGCGCGGGCACCCCGATCGCGAGCGACCCGAGCCGATTTGGAAAAAGGAACTTAAGTTGTAACAAAAGGTGGAGACAAACAAAGTAAACAAAAGCTACTTATCCCACACAGGCCGCAGCGGGACGATAAAGGGTGCTTAATCCACTTCCCACACCGGCTGGTGGGTAAAAATAGAAATATTTTCACTGATTAGTCAAATATGATATTTGCAGGGGAACAAGATGCGCAGCTCGGATGAACGTTTCTAAAATTAACTGTTTATCTATTTTAGTTTTCAAGCGCTTCATAGGCGGAGCGTTTTGAAGTTCTTATTGTTTGTCAACCCTGTGCTATCGGGACTAGACAAGCTGTACAATCCAGTGTAAAGTTTCCCCTGCCAAGTGTGATTACTCAGTACCGAAGATGCTGGAGAGTTATGATTCTATTTTTCCTGCTCTTCCTTCCTTCCTTCCGTCCTTCCTCGCCCCCCCCCTCCCTTTTTTCCTTTTTTCTTTTTTTCACAGGGATCCGTCCAGCAGCTTTGCCAGCCACCGCTAATGAAATGATGAACAACTGACCCTGTGATATTGTGCCTCCCGCGCTCTGGCAGCCGTGGCAGAATTTACGCCTACCTTGACCTCCACGTGGGCCATGAGCACCGCGAAGCTGGTGAGGTGTGTGCAGGAGCAGCTGGTGTGTGTGCGGTTGGTGGCCAGCAGGCGACAGTCCTGCGTGGACCAGAATCCCATCATAGTGCGTTTGGAGTAGCTCCAGAAGGAACAGTTGGGATTGAAGTTTTCTTCCGAATGCTAGGAAGGGGACAAAGAGAGAGAGAGAGTGAATGAGAGAGAGAGAGAGAGAGAGAGAGAGAGAGAGAGAGAGAGAGAGAAAGAAATTGAGAGCGCGAGAAAGGGACCAAAAGGAGGAGGGAGACGGAACAGATACTTAGTCATGGGGAGGTGGGAGGTAGAAGCATGAAACGGTGGGACAGCCAGGGAAAAAAAAAAAAAAAAAAAAAAGGCGAGAAAAATGGTGGGAGGAATTTGCCGGAGAGAGACCGGAGAGGAAGAAAAACAGAGAGGGAGTCAAACACACACACGACAAACAAAACAACAAACAGAAGGGACAGAATGAGACAACGCAGCAACAAATAAACACAGAGCCGCGGCAGGAGGGGACTGCGCCGTGTCCATACTTGTCGCGTGCGAGTGTAGGAGCCGCTCGCGTCGCGCAAACGGCACAAAGCTGTGTGTGCGTCTACGCGTGCGTCGGGGTTCGCTTAAAGTTGCCTCAAAATGAGCAAGTGGAACTGTGAGGGATGGTGTTCGCCGCCAACCGGCTGGAGCGCCATTTGGATATGTGTTTCGGCTTGTTAAGTAAGGAACTCAAAGTAAAAGAAAAATATATATATATTGTATATATATAAAAAAAATAAAAAAAAGACGACAAAATTCATACATCACAAAGTAACACAAGACAGTTGCAGATTTATTCAACGTGGGATTATTGTTATTACCGGAGCTGTTTTGGGATGAGTCAAAGTCAGCCGAGTCGGGTCCGAGTCACAAATTTTGTTGAGAAAATTGCAAGTGCATTACAATTTTTTTCGTAGCTCTAAATTCTGACCAGTAATGACGCGCATTTGAACACACTCTTTTCAAAGCTGTGTTGTAAAGTAGTTATTTTTTTTCCCCCCGACATGACTATAACCAAGAGCTTCCAATGCTTGGCACATTATCAAAGGTAAACTGCGCGGAGATTTAGCTTTTCCCAGTCAGAACTGGATTTAAATGGGTTTTGCAGTATCCGTGTCCCAAGTCCAAGACTCTGGTTACAGCTGCAATCTAAAAATATCCATGATCAAAATCGAACATGACTTATTCTCAGTTACTTTCCAACCTCTCTACCTCACCGGCGGCCTTCGTCCCGTTTGTCTCGACCGAGGACAAAATCCATCAAAATGGGACATCCTTATTTGAGTGTTTAGGTTTCACGTTGAACAATTTTTTTTTAAACGTACCTGCAGGTGTTTGACGGTGAAGACCACCGGCTCGGAGAGGTACACCTTGTTGCTCTCCTTGTTGATGGACGCCGTGATGACCGGCGAGTTGACGATGACGGAGTAATTGGGGTAGACCGCCTCGCTGCTCAGTCGGACGCTGGCGTTCTCCGTGGACAGGTAGGCGCCCAGGTTCCTGTACAGGACAAAGGCCATCCTGATCTCGCCTGTGGGAACACACAAACACACACGCACACACAGGCACATATGAGAGGAGCGGTAGATAATGAAGGTGACAGAAATAGATTCCTGAGTGAGACTTCACTGAGACGGTATAAGGAGGAGGAGAGTGTGAGATTTTTTTTTTTTTCCCCGTGTACCGTTTCTGCCGTGCTGTTTGAGAGTGCTGGCTGACAGCTGGATGGAGTTTCCATGTAGCTCTGACTGAGGGAACGTCAGGTCCGCGAGGTTCCCATCCGTGCTCAGCCTGGCCACTTCCAACTCTGGAACGCACGGGCACGCACACGCACACGCACACGCACACACACACACACACAAACACAGGCTAATGTCAATTCCAAGCATAGCAGATGACATGCCGGACTTGTTTTTAGGCGGCCTCTTGTAACGACCGTCGAGCACTTCACATCGGAACACGACCATGAATCTCAAAGCAGCTTTTCTATCTCTCCCTAAACAAACGCCACGAAAAGGCCGACCCGCATCGGAGTGAAAAAAATGTTTTTTTTTTTTTTTATTCCTTCAGGCCCTCTCGGCGCGACACATCCAGGTGGATGAACCAGCCTGTCTCTTATAGTGCGGGAAATCTAATTCCGCCAGCCTGGTTCGTTAGAGCATTCCTGATTACGGCGGCCTAATGTATGAGATAAAAGTTTCTAATGAAGGACTAATTATACCTTTGGCGTAGCGCTATCTCGTGCCTCTGAGTGATTTGATGATTTAGACAAAGCGGTTGCTCCCCGATCAAATAAACAACACAAGGACACGCTCGAACGGAAGCGGGAGTGAAAGAAGAGTGAGTTAAAGAGGTCGCGGAGAAGCGCTGGGCAGAGGTCACAACAAAGAGGGTAGAAGGAGGAGCAGAACGGAATGGATGGGAAAACGAGGAGAGGACTGGGAGAGTAAAGAAAGCGGAAAGAAAAAAAAAGACTATAAAAATAAAGATAGGGCACAAAGAAAACGGGGGACTCAAGAGTAAGACGAGGATGAGGATGAGCGAGGCTGGCAGACGTAAACACTGAGCGGCGGGTATGCAAATACTGGCAGAAACACTGCGTAAGTGTCCCTCACTCGCACGCGAGCCAAACTACATATTCAAACTATGTACACACGCGCGCGCTCACAGACGCGCGTTTACACAAAGACCTCGCCACACACGTGCACGCACACCCACACCCACCCACAGCGGCGGGGTATCGAAACACACCGAGTCTAATCTAATTAAAGGATCCTTGTCGTGACAATCCTCCTCCGAAGAAACACCCTCGTTCATTATCGTTATCACACACTCACGCTGTTACCGCTGTTACCTCCGAAATCGCTGATTTGGTTCTAATAATATACATCTTAATACTACCGCACTGCGTAGTTACACGCGCACACACCATCACTCAAAAACGAAATCACCTGCAGAGGCTATAGTGGCTTCTTTTAAATGCACGGGCTCGCACACTTTGTTCCTGACACTTTTACTCTTCTCCGATGGACTTAGAACAAAATGACAAATGTGAAAGGAAGAGGGTGGAAAGGAGGAAACGGAGAGATGAGAGGCGGTATCGGGCCAGTTATGAATAAAAGGGGGAGAGATAATCACGGTGGATCTGCCCACTGGATTAGCTGTAAGGGGAGATTAACGGCACAAGAAAGGAAGAGGGAAGCAGAGGCAAAATTTTCGAGACCACTTTCCTGCTTTAAGTCCCTCAGAGATGTGCTAACCTACATCTCCGAGACCGTTTACGTAACCGCACTGTTTTTGCACGGTGCGTTCAGGAGCAGAGGAAAAAAAGCTGGAGAGGACACAAGATGGAAATGACGTAAGTTAGAATAGTGTCGGAAGGCAGTAGCTGTGCTTCAACTTGACAAAAACAAGTGTGTGACTTATTTCGCCGTAATATCATTGCTTAGTGATGTGAGCGTGAGCAGAACAAAACAAAAAAAAAAACCCTCCGAGCTTAGTTTGACATTCCACTACCACTCCCCCCCCAGCATTCACTCATCCTGTCCTATTCTCTACCCTCTCTCTCTCTCTCTTTTTATTTCATTCATTTTTAATCTTCTCCTGCGCCTCCCACGTGACATTTTTTTTTTTTTTTTTTTTAAAGTCAGACAGAAGTCTGACGAATCCTTGTAATGGGCCAACTATGTGTGGGACATTTGGAAACATAAAAAGGGGAGTAAAGCTGAGGCTAATCAAGGGAAACAGAAGTCAGCGACTGAATGCGCAGATGAAACGCACGTATGTCATCATCTAGATGCATTTAAAAGCAAAGAGTTTTTTTTTTTGTTTTTTTCCCACTCTCCACGATTTCTGCCTCGGTCCACGGCCACATGACGAGAGGATCAATCGGAGAAGATGAGAATAGATGGTGGAAGGAAGCGAAAGAGGGGCGAGAGCAAAGGGGGGTGTGCACATCATGACTCGCTTTGTTCTGTTTTGTCAATTCCTCCTACAAGTGGAGGAGGAAGAATAAAGAAATACAAAAATATTGTCTCAATTCATGCCTGACTGAGAAGCCTCAAGGCAGTTTTTTTTTTTTTTCTCTCTCCAGTATTTTGTTAGATTAGCTTGTGTCTCTGCGGATGTTATCCTTCAAAGCCTCTCAAACAACAACCTGGACCTCTTCATGATGACCTCTCTTTGACAGCCTGATGTGCCCACACTGCACAAGAGAGGCAGGCATGGACAACTGGAAATTCACGTAGTCTAATGTATGCATTAGAGGGCGAAATCCACACATCTGATTAAAAAGGGTTTTTCGATTTCAGTTTTTTGCAGCTTTGTCCCTTACGAATCGGAATAAACACACACGTGAGTCTCTTAAATGATTATTTTCTCTATCAATGGACGGAAATATTTCAAGGCTTTGCAGAAAAGCCTTTCGAATAGATGTTTTCATTAACCGGAATGAATTGAAAGCATTGAGAATTCTAACTACAAGCGCAATAAGGATCCGGTCATTTTAAGCCGTGCGCTACACTACTGAGGCAAATGCATTGAAAAGTGTCACCGTGGAAAATGATAAGTTCGCGATTTTGTTTCGGGGCTGAGAAAATAATTATAGCCTAAAATAAATCCGATTTTGGCCGCTGAACTCACCGCCATCCTTGACATCCCTTTCATGTCTCATTAGATAACAGTTTTCTGTTCTGTTAATTAACGCAAACACATGATTATATTATCAGAATGATTAGCAAATAATTGTACCGAATAAACACAGAGTAATAAAGTATTACAGAGATGATACTCATTTTTTTTTTTTTTTTTTAATTATTGACTACTTGAAGTTACTTCTTTGTTTACATACTTCGCCTGCTTCGAGAGGCGTTGACTATATTCCGTCATGCTATTGCACAGCTTTTTGTCTCGCTCACCTTCCAGCTCTGCTTCAGGTGTGCATATGTTTCTCCCTCCACCCTCCGAGCGATGGAACAGCATTATTCTGCCCCATTTCCATAAATGTCCGCTCATGTCTATTCACATGTAAAATACGGGTGCGCGCACAACCATCGCACACATGAAGGAGGCGGTAGTCTCTCTCTCTCTTTTTTTTTCCTCGCTTGTATCATAAAACGTAGATCTGAGGTGGCTGGCTCCGGCCGTCGTTGCTGCCTGTTACTACGATCATACATGAATGACATCCTATTCTCTGATCTTTGGTAGCCTGTGTTGGTTTATATTGTCATTAGCTCTGTAAAGGACAATCTAAAGGGGGACAAAAAAAAACACCCTGTAAAATCCAACAACCACATTTCTGCCAAAATGAGGGTACGCTTTAGAAATTCTTCCGTTTTTACTCTGAGGTTAAGTTGACGAAATTCAGGACTTTTAAACATACATACTGCACGGCACTGCCCTTGGTGATCCACAGCGGGCAGGTAGGAGTGCCTTACTCGAGGGCTCCTCAGCAGGCAAGCCCCGAAACCCCCGAGTGAGTCCACACAAACTGGAAGGTACCGAAAGCGCCGTACTCACGGATGTTGTCGGTGGTCTCCTGCACTGTGTCGGTCTTGAGGAGGTTGTCGGCTAACATGAAAGCCCCGGTCTCCACGGTGTCGAGGAGCAGCGTGGCCGAGTGCACCTGCTCGCTGGTGGGGAGCTCCCTCCACGCCATCTGGGCCCGTGGCTGCAGCAAGTTGTTCACCGTCTCCACCATGGCCTGCGTGGCAGAAACACAGAGGTCAAATGGGAGGAAGCTCACGCCGTCCCTTTTGGCAAAGTTACGCTACGGCAAGTGGCAATGGAAGTGGTAGCAGTGCAAATGACCCTGTCCGTGGGTGCAACCGTGAGAATATTATGGCGTTGCAGTTATTATGTCGACAAGTCATGACAAAAGAAAAGATAAAAATAAAAAAAATTACGTGACGCAAAAGTGGCATTCCCATGCAGACATAACAAAGGCAAGATGAAGCGTTTTACTTGTGGGTTGTGGTCCACCCATTCATTATCACTATTTTATTTATTTTTTCTCCAAAAACCTCTATGTAAAAGGATGTTGGGAAAGAAAATCCATCACAGATGTTCAAAAAAAAAAAAAAAATCAAGCTAAGCTAATTAGCTGATCACTATCTCCATATGTCCACATCGCCAAACCTGGTTCTGTTGTTTTTCTCTCTTTTTTTTTTTTCATTTAAAGCAACAATCTTATCTTCCAAGTTGGTAAAACTTGTGCTCGGGGGTCTGGGATGAAATTAAAGTTTTATCAGATCATTTCTTGCAGGTCATATGCAGCCGTGCAGAACTGGTCCCAATCCAAAAAGTATCACCAAACGGGGGGGCCGGCTCACAGAGATCAATGTTCCCCGCGAAACAATGTGTATTTTGTCTCCGGCTCGCATTCCTTTATGCCCTTAAGAATTCGCCCCCTCATTTTCCCCGACATGAGCAAAGCACATACGCAGATGCACGCATCCGAAGAGACCCTGGGAGCGATAAAGAAACGGAGAGGAAAAAGAGAGCCGGTGGAGAACAAGTGGAGAGCGATAAAACAGTCCAGAGAGTCGGCGGGGACCGGCATCCACTGGGAACAGGGGAGGCGGGAAAAAAAAAAAGGTGCTATCAAACACACATACCCTCACAGCCTGTCCTGTCTCCCTCTTTATATTCCCGTTCTTTCGTTCTTACTGTAATCCGCACCTTCCACAAACGCACCCCCCCCCTCCACCACCACCACCACCACCATCCTTCACCTAGCTTTCAGCTCCTTCAGCGCTTCTCACGCGCGAGAGTGTGAGAAAGGGAACGCAGGTGCCGCGAGAGAAAGGGGGGAACCCAGTAGGGAATCGCAAGGGCAGGGAAGACGAGTGAGGGGAAATCTGTTTATTGGCGTGCGCGCGTCAACCATTTGACCTCCCCCTGTCTCTTTCACTTCTGACGTCTTTCCACTCGAGAGCAGTTGTGGAGGAGCGAGGGGTATTTTTTTTGTTGTGTGTGTGTGTGTGTGCGCGCGCGCAGTGGGCCTGGAAAGCCTCCTCAGCAGACAGCGCGCTGTAGAGATTCCAGGGATCACAGTCGATTGGCACGCGCTACAAAAAACGTGCCGTTGGCCTCCGGAATGGGAACTAATCCTACCTGTTTATTATGGGGGGGGGGTGTATCCAAATGTAGATACAGTATACCACACACACACACACACACACAGAATGGGTGCTTAGTCAACAAGCCAATGTGATCATATTATGTCCTCTTTTAGCACTAGCAGTTAATTAGCTGGAATGCATATCGGATGAGTTTGGGAGGGCTACATGTAAACAAAAACTAATTAATCCGCCGCTTCAGCAAACAACCAAAATAAGCAGGAGTGGATAGAAAGCACACACCCTCACAAACAGACACACAAACCCCTCTGTCTGTCTGTCCTCACGGTCCCGCGGTTCGCCGACGGAAGGCTACGAGCGAAGCGCGCGCTGTCGGGGCGGTAGGTGTCACGTGACCCCGGCGTTGGCTTCTGCTTTCCCCATCGTCTGATGTTGGTCCCTATTTGTCGGGAACCTGCGTATTGGTCCGGTATTTTGTTCTGGTTTTAATGTGTATGCGCTGTGTGTGTTTGAGAAAGTCTGCCTGCACACACAGACGCATGGCTCCAGAGAGTGGGTACGTTTGTTCAATGGGAAAGCATGTGTGCCGCAGGTTGAGGACGAGATGGGAGCGGATGGGAGGCAGGCCTGCTCCTACAGCACGAGTGCGTCTGTTTGTGTGCATCTGTGTGTGTGTGTGTGTGTGTAGTTAAGTGTCTGCATAAGGGGGCTGGGAGAAGCATTGCACTGCATCATTCCGCTCCACTTGCTGTACAGTAGCAGGCCGGGCCACAGAGAAAGACAGAGGAGACGATGCTCACAGCAGAGATGAGCACTTTGACGTGCATCAGATAACACCCCCCGCCCCCCCACCCCACACACCCACTCTACTCTGATTATACTTTTCATTGCTTTTCATTGAACCTTCCGATTATCTTTGCTTTTTTCATTTCATAAGATTTTTTTATTATTTTTTTTGATTGAAATTGAATTCAACCATGCAGAGATTGCATCGGTGGAGAGGGGAGATAGGCAAGGAGGAGAAGGGGTTTGATTTCCTTGAGGTCCACACATCGACTCAGAAGAAGATCAGAAAATACTCTGTGACTGTGTGTGTCTGCGTGTGTGGGTGTGGGAGGGTGTGCCTGTAAGCCCTGGTGCAGTTGGTGACATTTCTATCCACACAAGTATGAAGACTTGAGGGCTAAAACGGAGACAGGTTTTTTTTTATTTTTTTTTTCCTGGGTCTTCAAAGAGGGAAGAGACTCTGCAGAGACAGAGATAAGGCTATGGTGTATGCGTGTGTGTGTGTGTCCACCACACACACGCGGGCGCACGCGCGCGCACACACCAGCAAATGGGGCAGAAGAGAAAGGCTTTGAAGCGTCGGGGTGATCCAGCGTAAACAGCGGCGGCAAGACAGACTAGGGCCGGGCTGCTCTACTACACCCGGCTACACCGGGGGAACGCACGCACAAGCACATGTGCGGTGTGCGAACAGTGCGGTGCACAGTGGGACACACTCTGTTAAGTGACAAGAGTTGGGGGAAGTTTGAAGTATGGGAAAAGGCCGGGAAGAATGGATTTTTTTTTCTTTCCTCCCTCTCCTACTCGCCTGACTGAGCTCCGAGGAGGTGCATGTTTTGAAAATGTTTTCTTCGGAGCAGCAGGCTTATCTGTCAGTTGTCGTCGGGGGTTTGTCTTCCCTGACAGGATGAGTTTGCAGCCAAATCAGGCTTTAAATTCACAGCGTGCCGCGCTCTGACCCCGCCATCCGTAAATAGAGGGCAAATTAGACATTGTCATTGAGCATCACTGTCTCCTCACTGCCCTCTTCTTTGTTTTTCTTTCTTTCTCTCTCTCACATTCCGTCTCTGCGACTCGTCTCTTTGTTTAACTCCCGCTGACCCCCCCCCCCCCCCCCCCCCCCCCCCCGCGTGTCTCTTTTTTTCTCCCCCCCCCCCCCCCCCCCCCCCCCCCCCGCCACTTTCTCAGTCTACCATGCAAAATCTACCTCTCTCCATCAATCCACCCGACAGCATCAAAGTCTCTCCACACCACCAACTTCATCATGAATAAATTGCCAATTTAGTGTACATGAAACGAGTCCCCGGCTCCCCAAACGGAGTGAGAAAGGAGGAGGGATGAACTGGGAAGGAGAAAAAGGAAAGAGAGTGAGAGGCAGAAAGAGGGAGACATTGAGAGGGAGAGAGCAAGAGAGAGAGAGAGAGAGAATTCAATTATTTTTGTCTCTATTAAGAACCCAAACCTCCAGCCCACTCTCCCCACTTGGCAATTAGTGCTCTAGATAATTAACGAGGAGAGGGCAGCACCACACCACATCCCTAATCACGCACGCGTCTATCTGGCCGACTACGGGACTGTTGGTATAATTTCGTTTCACATTACCAAGGCTAATTATTTAATCGATCACTCCCGGCCCCCAGAAGTAACCAAGGTGTGTGGTGCAACATTTTGACTGTGACCTGTAACTAGTTTGCCACTCCTCTTCGAAAGCACGGCCTCCGTGGGATGAAAGAGACGAGCCTGGACGTATCAGGCTGCTGGGATGTGACGGCATGAGATCACTGGTGACCATATATTTATTTATGTCTGGCCTGCGTGCATGTGTGTGTGTGTGTGTGTGCGTGTCAGCCTGCATACAGGCCTATAAGCTATGTTCTATGATGTGACATTGCTGACTGTTGCTGACGTTCAGACTTTTCAGGGGAGAGTGGAGAAAAGCCTGCATCAGGAGAAAAATAGCTAGCCCATCAAGGGTGTGTGTGTGTGTGCATGCTTTGGTGTGTGTGTGCGCGTGCATTTGTGTGTGTGTGCAGGCTTTGGTGTGTGTGTGCGTGTGTGTGTGTGTGTGTCGGGGAGGGACTTTTTTTTCACTCTACGTACAGCACTGGGATGCGTCAGGTAGGGTCCTTTGATGATTTGAATAATGAATTTAGCTGACCAGAGACATGGCGGAAAAAATAAATAAAAAAAAAAAACGTTGGGAGGGATTTTCCGCTGGTGACGTGAGGCCACGGTGTCAACATGAACAACCATTAATACATGCAGACCGCGAAGGACGAAGAACGAGCCACAAACCCAACCCGGCATTACTCTTAAGGCACTGAGGCCGTGCTCCAGAAACATGCAACAGCAAATCCATCACACTCAGGTTTCTCTGATACAGCAGCAGAGAGGACGTTCGGTTGAATAGAGATGGATAGCAGGTCATTTGGTGATAGGCGGGACTGATTACAATTCTGCAGGCAGAGCCGCAAAGTAGACGAGCTATTATTGATATTGATTGCGGCCGCTGATCAGTGCCATTGATTCCGGATGCAAAAAAAGACGGTAAAAAATTAAATACGCCCCCCCCACAAAAAAAAAAAGTCAGCAAACCCTTTGAGGAGCTGAAAACCTTTATTTATTTTTTTTTTTTCCAGTGACACGTGGTGCACACGTTAATTCAGGAGCTGGATAGGCGCGTTAAACGGACTCAGACTCCTCAAAGGGTCGGGAAGCAAATCATAAAACAAGTGCAGCGACGTAGAATTAGAAATTCTACAAAGAGCATCGCAATGTGTGAGCGCGGGCACGCGCGCGCACACGCACGCAAGCTCGCTTTGCAGGTGACATGCTGAGTGTGAGAAAAGAAAAAAACACGTCGGACAATGGGTTTGGCAAAGTAATCAACGATGCCAGGAAGCAGAAATACCTGTGTGAAAAACCGGCAGGACCTTTCTCTCTTCTGAAGCTGAAAATTCAAACAATTCGGCAGTTAGCGATGTAACACATCTATATCAGACACACACACACTAAAGCAGTCCCACCCACTTTGTTAACATTGCACAGGAAGACTTTGGTGGCTGAAACATATTGTTATTCTTCTCACTCGGCATTTTGTCATTCCTTTCAACTCATAACCCTCTTTCTTGCCCCCTTCTTCCACTCATTTTCAGCATCTAATGTCAAGTGAATTAATGGCATTAATTACCATTCAACTCGTGCGTAATTGGTCATATTCGACATCCTAATGAAAATGACCATAATAAGCTGGAATTATTTAATTGGGTATATATAATTCGGTCAAATCAAGAGGAAAGTTTTTTTTTTTTGTTTTTTTTTACGAATTCAACCTTTAACAGGCCATTTGGTCAGCAGCCAGACACAAATTAACTGAATCCACTGCCGCACGCTCCAGTATGTATTCACTTCACACATGTTATTGAATTACTCCAGAGGGGGCAGAGGGGGGGGGGGCGGGGGGCAGAGAGGGCGAGATCGTGAGACAGACAAAAAGGCAGAACAAGGTAAAAATGAAGACGAGGGAAACTAAAACCAGAAGAACACAGCAGTCAAGTCAAGCAGCTGTCAAGCTGTCTGCTAAACCCCGCCCATTACCGTTGACCTCCGCCGAGCCGGTCAACACACCGTCCGTCATCCAGTCAGTCAGTCAATTATCCAGCCAACCAGCCTTTCCCCATTGATTGAACTCACGCTAATTGAAGGCCTACATGAACAAAGTATAGAACTCAATTCACCTCCTGTCTATCACTGCGGTAAAACACATCCTCCGCGTTCCGAGGATCAAGCTTCCATTGTCGTAACCCTGAAGTAAGCACTCGGGGGAGGGGGGGGGGGGCCTCTACGCCCCGCCGTAAATCAAAGAGCAGAAGTTCATTAAACGACGAGCTGTGACGTAAAACGGGTCCCGGGTCTGTTTTCATCCTGGAGTACCGCGTGTTTTAATGAGGAGAACTTCCCCTGCTCCGGGCGAGACAGAGTTTTATTCAATTTCAGGCCCGATCAGTAAAGAGTTGAGGAACCCTGCCAAGGGCTAAAAGCGGTAATCCCTCACCGGTAAGGTTGAGCGAAACTTGCGACCACGTGTCAGGCGCAGGAAATGGGGAAAATAATGTCTCAGAGTCGCTTCTTCGTCAAACCCTGCCCACTGAGACTTTTTCCCACCCCTGACAAACGAACGTAAGACGAAAAACACGGCAATGCTCATCTTCCTATTAACTTAAGAATATGTCTCAATCTGTCCCTTGCCCTCTCTCTTCCTTCTTCATTCGGTTACTCTTTCTGCCATTTAGCTTCCATCCCTCCCCATACCAGCGCCCGCAGGAAAATCTCACTCGCTCTCTCTCTCTCTCTCTCTCTCCCTGTTGCGTTAACTTCCGAACAGGAGCGTTTCTCGCGGCAGTACCTTGGTCAGGCTGCGGGCGGCGCTGTCCTTGCCCCCGGGGGTGAGGTTCCTGAGCTGGACGTCCAGCAGCTCCACCAGCTGGGCCATGGCCCGCACCGTGGACGGGACGTCGCCGGGCCGAAGGAGCCCTTTGGTCTGCTCCGCCAGCTCCCTGGCTACGATCGCAGCGGTCTCGCCCGAACGAAGCTGGCAGAGAAAGAGAGAGAGAGAGATAGAGGGAAGAAATTAAATTAAGCGGAAAGATTGATGGAAGCAAATAAGTCAGACGAGATGAGAAAGGTTAGGCAAAATTGGAGAAAAAGTTTGCGAGAAGAGGAGAGAACGGGAGGGAGGGCGAGAGACGAGTACGGCGGGAGACAGATGGAAAAAAAAAAATGGAGGACAGGACGGGAAGGACGGAGAGGTGGAGAACAGATTGAGGAAGAGAGGTAAACGACGGATGGGTAATGAGACAGACAGGAAAGGTAAGTGTTGGGGAACGGAGGTGAGGAAGTCAGGAGTAAGGAACGGATGGGGGGGGGGGCATAGAGAGGAGGGGGGGGAAAAACAAGGAAGGAGGTTAGTTGAAGGAGATCATCTGTTTCCTGTTCTGCAAGCCTGTTTCACAAAGTGTTCATAAAGATATTTAATAATACTCTCAAGAAATAACTTCTTGTTTAAGAGCTCTGCGCCGACGGTGATTTCTCAGGGGGGGGGCGTTGCGGCGTCTCGTCCTCCGAAGAAAAAACCTCCAAAGCCCCAGACCCGAAGCCGTACAAGCGAAATTGGATGAAGTCACTGAGGGGGCAGCAATTTTCTCCCACAGCCAGATAAGAAAAAAATAAAAAATTAAAAGTCTGTCCGATCTCAAGCAGGAGTTTGGGATAACAAAAACGATGACGGATACGCCGCCTTAATCTTGCCCCGTGGCCAGCGCAACGTCGCGCACCAGAAACGGCCCCGGGAACCATATCCATAATACGTATCCTCGAACTAGGGCTGCGCGTTGCGCTGGCGGCGCCGGTACCCGCAAGGGGCCACCGGCAACTCTCAGACTCACTTTCTGCATGATGTGGTTGACCCAGGGCGACGTGCAGTTACTGAGGTCGGGGCCTTGGGGATCCCAGTAGCCCAAGTGGGCCAGGCACACGTACGTGGCCACACCTGCGAAACAAGCAAAAGAAACTGGGCATGACAGCGCCGACATTCACCGGGAGACTCCGCCAAGGTGCCCGGGGGGGTTCACAGAGCAGACTGTGGGCGCACTGTCCGTGGGTGTGCGCGAGCGGGTGGTAGTTGAAGAATCGTCTTTGTCATGCGAGCTAATTTGCCAAATGGGATTTTTCCCAAGGATGTCTGAGTTTGTAGTCTTCTGCCATGTCTTCGGGAAGATATTTATGTTTTATTAGTAAAAAAAAAAAAAGAAAAAGAAAAAAAGAAGCCCCTTAAGACCCCCTTAAATCCTACACGTCTCCATCCCACTCAAAATCAAAATCAGAGGATGATCGAGCACGCTGTAAAAACGCGTATCCCTCAATGTCAGGGCTTCTCTTCTACGCTTTCCCCGTTTTAAATGTTATCTTTCAGATTCTTTCGTTTATGGTTCGCTTTCGTGTCTAGACCTATTGTGTTTTCCGGTTTCCCCCATTTATTATCCAATTTTATTTTAATCAACCATCTGTTTAGTCAATTTAAATCAAATTATTTAGGGAGCACTTTATAAAACAACAAATGTTAACCAATATTGCCTGTATTAAATCAAATTAAATAAACATAAACTGAAATATGAATGTTTTCAATGTTCTCCTGTAAAGGCACCTTGATCCGCATCCATCATTTTTAAATGTAGCTATAGCCACATTGACTCAATGAGACGTTTGGACTTACATTACAGGGTAAGTCAATGTATATCACATATTGTACATACCTTTTAAGTTTGGATGTAATAATTGAATTACTCTGTTGCTTGAATATAGTGTAACTTAAAAATGCATGTACGGCATGTAAAGTATTTTAAAACGTAACATTTTTTTCATAAGAAAGAATGATCAAGCTAATAAGCATGTAAACATACAAATAGGCATAATAAATATATATATATATATATATATATATACGCACACACACACAAACATACTATATTATACTATGCTATACTATACTCTCTGCTACGCCCCCACCCATTCTCCTTACCCAGTGTCCCCACAGGACAGGGCTGTTTGGCCGTGTGGCCTTGCTGTGTGCGGGGCCACGATATGTCGGCTGTCAGCCTCGGAGTGCAGAAGTCTTGAGGAGGCAGAGCAGGAGGCTGCGGAACCGCCGGAGGAACCTGCACCGGTGGAGAACGTCCGGCTTTCTGGTTGGTGTCGGGAATCTGGTTGTTGTCGGACGACGAGCCGCCGACAGGGACCAGGGCGGGTTGGCGAACCGTGGTGGTGGTTCTGTACCGCTGGCCGGGGGAGGTGGTGAGGAGAGGCCTGGGGGTGGTGTAGAAGGGCGGAGAGCGAGTGGTGGTGGTTCGGCTGGTCGATGAAGAGGAGGAACCCCCACCCCCGGTCGAACCTCCTCCTCCTCCACGCATAGGGGGCATCATGGGAGGTGGGCGATAGTCTTAGGAGAGAGGAGAAAAGAAACAGGCGTTGAAATAACAGAAACACAGCACTTCAACGAAGACCAAAAGATTCTGTGAGTCCCGACGTGACTGGGGTGGGGATGTTTTTACGAGCTCTATAGGTGCCAGGACAAAAGTTCGACATGGATTCCCACGATCAACGACAACAACAAAATAAAAAGATTAACAACAGCGCCGAAAGAACTGCGATGAGTCAAACCATCTGGATCCACACCAACAAATGTAAAAACCCACACGCCGAAAGAATATTAAGGCAGCGGACACGAACGCATGAGCAGAGATTAAATTATACAGCACTAAATAGATCTGACAGGGAGAGGCTGATGTTTCCGATGACTTCCCAATGGTGGCGTTTCATCCCTTATAGTCAATAAAGTCCTGTACCAGATGTCCCTAAACAATTTAGTCAACAAAAAATGACCACAGAAAAACAGAAGGGTGTGCTGCTAATGCGGTACAGTGACCGCAAAAATGTATGAATCCAAAAAGTCTCCAAACGAAGCCCACAATTGGTTTGTTTGTCCTGAAAGTGTGCCCAGGGTTGCCTGCGGGACTGGGACACAGCCGTGGCTCTCGCTGCCTAACCTGGCAGAAAAAAGAAAAAAAAAAAACCAAACACATTCTTTCAATATCATCCATGATTCATGGCAACGATGACATCGGAAGAGGCAGAAGTGCCACTTAAACCGCATACGGCACAGTCTCTCACTGTCAATATTTCATCGCAAGTGAGGTTCAATTATTCACCTTGACCCTGGTCAGAAATAAAGAATGAATGGATGAGAGGACGGATGCTACTATCTGCTTCAAGCCGCACAAATCAATATTGCAGGACTGGAAGTAGGGTGGACGGGAACAATAATTTGCACATTTCCCTCACTTTCCCCTCATTTTTTTTTCTCAAATTGTTTCAAAGTCATGGCGTGTAATTCTGCATAAAGGTGAGGCCCATTCTCACAAGCCACATATTTCCAAAGCAGTGAATAGTTTTATCTGTCACTGATCACACCGATACGTATAAACATATACATTTATGCGATGTAATAACAACAACAACAAACTGCACCCCCACACAATGCCCTCCTGCAGAGGTTCCATATAGATACCACTTAATGACACCTCCACATCATTTATTCTTGTTGGAAAAAAAATGTGTAGACTGCCTTTTTTTTGCACCTGGTTCTCGCGTATAAAACTGCAGGGGGAGCCTGTTGTTGCACAAATAACGCACTTTGGAAGGAAAGTGTTTGGACCAAACAAACAGGCTAGCTACGAGCTACTACGAAGCAAATATGAAAATATCTCTCTCGCGTTTCACTCCCAACGGTTTCTCTCCCATTTAGTTTGACGGGATGAGAAGGGGAAGATGCGAAATGGCGCGCAGACGTGTGGGCGGTGGCGCCGAGAAGGCGGTCACGTCGGTCACCGTGAAATTGAGCAGCGCATTAGTCCCGGCGGGGCCACGAAGTCGAGCGTAGCCGCTACCCCATGCGTCCGCTGAGAGCAGCAGATCCGTACGCCACCCTACACCGGCTCATAGCTTCTATGTGCATTGCTCATTGGCAACGCTCATACGGTGCGCTCCATTTGAGAGGCCACAGCTTGCCCACTCTTCCCGCTTTCACAGCGACCCCCGCCCCCCACCTCCGCCCCCGGCTCGTCCTTCTTGAGGATGGAAGTGTGCGCTCTCCTTTAACTAAGCGCATGAACGTGGAAGGGCAGGACAGAGCCGCACACCCCCCCCACCCCCCCCCCCCAAATGACACAGAATGTATAGCCTGGCCATTTTAATTCCGATTGTCAAGAATGATTGAAAGCTCTGCAACAGCAGAAAATAAGAATTATTCTATTCCATTGTATTCTATTCTAGTCTCATCCTGTCTTGTCTCGTCTGTTTTTTTTTGTTTTTTTTTACCTGTTGTGAGTCCGGTGGAGACAATGGCAGCCTGACGCTAAACTTGCGCCCGGACCACACTGGAGGTGACACAGAGAACATATATCAGTGTATATTGTAATTAAATAGATTTCTGACTGAAGTGGTCCTGAGTAAACTGAAGTGGTCCCTTCCTGTGGACTTTCAGTAATTAAAGACCATTTACTGCTCTCTCTCTCTCTCTCTCTCTCCCCTCCTGTGGTTGACTGACAGCCGTGTGACATCCCGCTCCTCCTGTACGTTCTGTTCCCTTCCTCCACAATTCAATGGAGTGTTTCCGCACCTAAACTGTGCGGCGGCTCCCCGTTCCTGAATCACCGCCGCCCTGCCTCATGCATTCTCCACGGAGCGTTGCCATCAATCATGCGTGGCAGCAGTGGCCTAGGGACTGGCTGTCAATCTGTGTGTGTGTGTGTGTGTGTGGGTGCGTGCGTGGGTGTGCGTGTGCGTGTGTACCTGCACTTGAACGGGAAGCTCCATTAGGGGCTCTGCCACAACAGTAGAAGAGTAATGGTGTGTGTGTGTGTGTGTGTGTGTGTGTCTGCGTATGTGTGTGTGCCTGAGGTTGATGTCTGCTGTCATCTGAGTACAGGGCAGAAAACACAGGCGCTGGCAGCTTGGGGTGAGGTAACACAAAAAGCCTGCGAGCCTCCCAGTGAAGGGGGCCACAGCACCTCTCTCTCTCTTCCTCCCTCGCCGCTCCTCTTGACATTTTCCACCTGATTTGATTCATTCACGCCAGATATTTTTGTCCCCCACTTCCTCCGCAAACTTTTTACCCTACCCCACTTAAATGTCTGAACGGCAACACAACCGCTCTGCCGCGCGTTCGCCCCGTCGTCTTTGTTTTGCTCTCTTGCAAAATTTAGACGAATAGCGGTCTCGTAATGTGATGAATTCATCACAGGCATCACCGCGGACGCCCGCGGAAGATGCTGCGCGAAAACTACAGGAACATGACATAACGGCTTCATGAAACATTTATAATGGAAAAAAGGGCTAGAGGTTGTACTCGTGGGGACTGACATTTAGGCGCTAAGGCTGAGGAGGCCGTGAGTAAGACGCGTTGCGACAACTTCATGATGTCAGCTAACCTAAACGTCGTATTCTTCGCAGCGGCCTGTGCCACCAGAGCGATTGAGTGACACCCAGCAGAGACCCAGTCACATACTGTGCTGTACCAGAGCACCTGCAGTTAACTGCAGAAAACTCAAATTCAGTAGTCATATTATACATAATGTGTACATTGCCCATTTTGTGTACCAGCAGTCGTATGATAAGCGGCTGTTGCGTGGCATTTTAATGTCAGCCTGCACGCATTTAGGAAACGAAATAAAAGTGGTCGGACAAATGTACACATCTGGCAAGCATCTGCTGTGAATTATGGGAAGCTCAGCTCTGAACAAATAAGAGAACAGGGATTGTGCTTTGTTGTCTATTCGATTCTTTTCTTTCTTTTCCATTCTATTCTGGTCTCGTCTGTTTTTGTTTTCCTGACCTGTCGCGAGTCCGGTGGAAAGCGAGACAATGGCAGGGCTGGCAGTAAACTTGCTCCTGGACTTGTCTGTCGCCACACTGGAGGTGCCATGGAGATGCTGTCTGTCAGCCTGGGATGCTAGCACATGATCACCTGACATGCACACAGGCATGTGTGCATGTGTGCGTGTACGTGCGGGCGGGTGTTTGTGTGTGCGTGTGTGTGCGAACTGTGTGGGTAAGACCGCCTGTCTCTGCCTCTACCCTGTTGTCAAGAATGCTCTTGTTGACTTGTCGTTCGGTCGTAAATCTACACCACAACAACCAAAATATAGGCCGGGAGGAGAGACGGACGAGGGGAAGCAAACTTCCCCCGGCAACTTTCCCACATTGTCAGAAACTCGTCGGACAAGCAGGCTCCAAAGAGAGGAAGCGTTCAGATAAAGCCAAAAGGTGAGGGGAGACAAATTAAAAAGGCAATTTTTGGGGCCTTTACTTCATCTATATACTCCCGGGAAGTACACAACTTTTACCGATTTTTATTTCAATTATCACTGTATTTACATCGTGTTCCTCTGCTCTGTACACATTTGTTGCCCTTTTATTATTATTTTTTTATTTGAGGGGGTCAGGACAGAGTGTTCATCAATTTACAGATTGCAGAGCCCATTGAGGGAATTGTGTTCTGTGATTTTCGGCCATCCAAATGAAATGCAGAAACAACACATGTACGTGCCGCACACACACACACACGGGCATACACACCGTCCTGGGCAGAACGCGATAGCTCCGGAGGGGTAGCGGCCGAACGATAACCGGAGGGCACAGCGCCTTCTCGTCCGGATGGCGGCGCAGACACTGAATCGGGCTGCCCACCGCGATAACACACCGCCCCTACAGGCTGGAGAGCAGCCACACACACTAGCCTCACGCGCGCGCAGTTCTGCGCGGGCGCACAGCGCTCGTGGCGGAGTCTTCCAGTCGTCCCGGACGGCATGTAGCGCTTCAAAGTTGCGATACTCGGAGATCGGAAAACACCCTCCACTAGTGGAGCCCCTCTGGAAAATGGCTGCCAGGCGCCGCCGCGCTCCGCACGCACGCATCCCCAGGTCGCCGACACCTTTCGCCGAGTTCCTGCCTCGCTCCTAAACAGGGAGGAAGGTCCCCCTTTGTGGAAAGCAAAAGCCGAGACGAAAGGGGCATTTGCGTTCCTTTTAACGGACTACAGCTTTTGTGAGGAGAACGCGCTCAGATACACAGTAGGCATCCAGTGAAGTCCTCTCTCACTGTGAATGAAAACCGTAGCCTTGAGCCAGTGACCCCAAAGGCCATTCAATATTTTATTCCCCCGTAATTGAACATAATGGCCCATCATTTCGAGATTAACATTGCATCCACTCTGTTGCCCTCCTGGACATTTTTCGTTATTTTCCAAAAAATTGAAAACCCCAAATAGTTGACAGCTGTGGCAACACTCCACGCTCGCTTCTTTTTCTTTTTTTTTTTTCTCCCTGCGCTTACTTCCTACGGCGCCCCCCCCCCCTCCGCCCCGTCCTCCTGGCCGGGCCCCGCTTAATTTGGCACCTGGTGTTTGGCAGAAGAGAAGCCGGGACTCTCCGCTGCCAAGTGCGATGCCAAGCGCAAGCAGAGGGGCCCGGCCGGCGGGGCGCGCCAATCGATAAGGACACACGCGGCAGGTAAAGAACAGGTGCAGCCGGACCCCGTGAGGCAGAGTTCAGTCTCTGCTGAGACGACTGTGTCGTAATCTATTTGGGAAAGGGGGAAATCAGCCGGGGCGGACGGAAAGGAAGAGGAGTGCGCACAGAAGTCAGAGCAGGGGTGTGAGCCGAGGTGTGAAGGAGGCTATATCCATGCTGCCTTGTATCAAACGGGTAGAGTGGATTGTGGCGTCTCAGGTTGTCAATTAAAACGAAAAAAAAAACAAAACAATGTCCTCGTGCAACTGTATATACTATCCCTAAATTGGAAGCAAATTGGACCAAAAGTATGGTGCACACAGTCCGAAGGTTTCTGCTTTGTAAACAATCGTTAAGATATTCTAAGAAAACTTGCAATCATTTTGCCAGAGCTAAATCATCTCAAGTGGCACGAGCAGCTCGAGCATTTAACACATGCACACACACACACACACACACACACACAATCGCCAGAAATGTGCTGAGGGTTGGTCCAATCAGTGATGTGGTGAAAGAGGTGCTCCACTTTCACCATTCCCTCTTTTTTTTTTTTTTTTTTTTATGCTCTCCAATTTGGGAAATGTTTTTTCTAAGAGTTCCGGCACTGCTCGGGCCCTGCCGCATGATTGCAATCTATTGCCAAAGCGGAGAGGAGAGGACAGATGAGGAGGAGGAGGAAGAGGAGGAGGGGGAGGAGGGGGAGGGGGAGAGGAAAGGAGAGGGGGGGGGAGGGGGAGGAGGGAGTCAATACGCTGAGAGGAGGTAAAGACAATAGATACTCTATGCTTGGCTTCCTTAGGAAATGGAACTCTGTGATGCGGGCCATTAAGGGGTTCAAAGGTGAACCTTTAAATCCCCCGCAAACTGACAAGAGTGGCCAGAGCGAGGTCATCCCTCGGTGCGAGCACGTATTTGATAGATTAGAATTCGAATCCCGGCGGTGAGCGGTGACCGCGCCACCCTATTCCTTGTTTTTGTTTCTCTTACTCTGGGTATAGACGGAGGGCGAACCGCAATGGTTTAGTCCATTTCGCATTCCAATGTACAGTAACGTACTTGCATGCGAAACGTGTGCAAGTTCAAAATAAAGCAACCGGAGGAATGAAACACTAGTAGCCAAGGCAGGGCCTACAAGATCCTCTCATTTTTGCCGGCGTGCCGCCCCTCCCCCCCCCCGCAAGGATGGAGATAACATGAATAATTTTGCGACTTTTGTTGGGAAAACTTTCTTAAGTGTGGCAAGGCAGACGGCAGGTGATAAATTATTCAAATGCTTCATCGGAGCCGCGCCGCTTGCGTCGGGCAGGCATCTATAATATGCATGTAAGAAGACGTGATGAAACAACTTCATAAACAGCAGAGAGTGAGAGAGTGTTTGGGGAGCGCAGGGGAAGGAGAAAAGGCGCGATTCACAGACAAGTGACTTTGACTGGGAGGGCGCCTCGCCTGCCCCACGACTATAATATATACATCTAAGGGCATCGGATTAAATAGCCCCGTGTGATGTGGGAGAGGGTTGGGAGCAGAAAAGAGGAGGACAGATTAAACAGCCGATAAGGGCGACAAAGAGGAAACAGCGCGAGACACCGAGCGAAATACAGAGAGAGAGAGAGAGAGAGAGAGAGAGAGAGAGATTGACGAGAAAGGGAAATATTGAGATTCCTGCTATTGTGTGAGTGTTAGTGTGTGTGCGTGTGTGCGTGCGCGAGACGGTGGGAAAGAATGGGCATCGAACAAACAACGAAGAACCACGAGCGGACACGTGAAACAATAAGGGCACAGATGTAGCGCCCTTCCTTCTGAAGTACCGGGCAGAGAAGAATATGCGTTTCGTAAAAAGTCATTTTCAATCATTTTCTGCCCGCACGCCGCATCAAGGA
>JAFBJU010000120.1:227938-237938 GCA_016785305.1 Colistium nudipinnis | reverse complement strand
ACGCTGGGATCAAGCCCTCCCAACACGGCCGCAGCGACTTTGAAGGAGATGTCATTCTGCCAGGAGGCACCAAAAACGCATCGGCCACTGGCACCCAAAAGTGACTTTCCAGGCTTCGGAGCCGGACGCGTGTGAACGTGCGACACACTTACCTTTCTGTTCGACTTCTGCGCGAGCCATAGGCGGAGCGTTTGGAGGGAGGGAAAGAAGAGAGAGAGAGAGAGAGAGAAAAAAAAAGAAAAGACAAGAGACAAAAATAGATTAATGATGCAATAATAAGGAAATCGGGATAATACAATCTCGGATCTCCATAATCGTTCTCATATTTCATCCTAACCTTGTGAGAGCGCCACTATGCTCTCCGCGCGCGATTGGTAATAACATTACGTAAGTGTCTGAGGAGACGGCGCTGCAATGGGCGGGCGAGCTGACAGTAATGCGTCTCGCCCGTGTCACACGTGGAGACGGGTGAGGGCAGCGAGACCACCGGGAGGAAAAGACACAAAAGACGTGGACACAAAACGCCGCCCGCACAGGCTGGTGGACAAAATAAAGCCAATGGTAAAAACGACCAGTTCTTCAATGCCGCCTAAAAGACGGCGAGTCACGGATTTGACTGCTGGGACGGCATTTCAGTGGCCCAGCCAAAAGTGGCACATCGAAACGCTCTCTGAGGCGCGGTGGGCGAGCGAACGCTTTTGTGTACGTCGCCGACTCTGCGCGCGGGGAGGTGGAGGATCTCGCGCGCGCTACCCCCCGCAATGAAATGCGCACACTTGCTCAGAGCATCTTACGCAGATGAATTCCATTCTCCCGAGCTCCCTCGGGGATTAGGTGGAATGTGAACATGGTAGAAACCTAATCCCGCAGGCCCACAGGCGTCCACCAGCATCTGGGGGCCCATATCAGGAGCTAATGCGCACCCCGCCCCCCCAAAAAAAAAAAATCATAAAAGGAACCGGAAAAAAAAAAAAAAAAGACTCAAGTTTTGAATCCATTGTATCATTTCTTCACCTTCACCTTAAATGCAGAATGCCCGGTTTCAGGACCTTAGCGCAACCACAAACAACATTTTCTTCAATAAAAACGAACTTTTTCGATAGGGCACGTCCAAGGTAAGTCCTCCCAGCTAAAGGTTAAAATCATAAAGTTTTTTTTTTTTTCTCCCATTATTCAGTTTTCACATCACTTAAAGGGAATTTCTCTTTGTGTCAAAATAGGTTAACTGAATGGCAGCCACACAGTGATAAAGTATCCCATTTCATATATTAAAATGTGGGCTAGAAGGAAAAGAATAACTATAATTATTTCCTACGTGACCTTTTCCAGACCACGCGGAGCCGGTCGCTTTCGACAAGGGACGACCTTCCTTTACGACCTTGCAAGGACACTGATTGACAAGAGCAAGACTCATCGCGCTTCTCCTTCGATGAGAGAGGAACCACCGAGTGCCGAGGCTTGTTTTTCGATACCTGCTGGCCTGTATGTATAAATATAATATTAATGAAAATAAATCATTCTATGCCAATGAGAAGGGACTGTCGGAGGCCCATTTGCCCCACTTGAAAATGGTAAAACGCAGTCAAGTCCGCCGATGTGAAGGCCATGCCCTTGTGTCACAGGACCAAACTGGTCCCCAGAGAGGATATAAGGAGGAGATGAGCATGGAATAGAGGAGAGGAGAGGAAATGGGAGGAGAGTTGAGGAGGGGGACAAGCAGGGTTTTCGAAAGACTTCCGAATGGCACATGTTTATATATAGCACAAGTGCACTACATATTGCGCAGTACGCGCATAAATTCTTCAACACATTAAAGCCGAAACTCATCACCAACCACGAGACGTACACAAAACACACGCAACACACAGGAACACAAGGGGCGGGCGAGCGAGCGCGCGCACACACACACACACACACACACACAAGCCACCATTAAATCCGCGGCTCATGAAAAATGCATGGTAACTGGTGCGGCTTAGCACAACTCCCGATAAATAAGCAATCTGTGGAAGGAGATCGTGTTGAACCTAAAACAAGTGTGTGTGTGTGTTTTTGTGTGTTTGTGTGTGTGTGTGTGTGTGTGTGTGTGTGTGTGTGGCCGTTGTTCAGAGTTAAGATATAAAATGCTTCACCACAAGGAAGCAGTTCCCTTGCGGGACAATTTGAGGGGAGATTGTGATGAAGCTGATAGTGTGTCTAAACAGAGGTGTGTATGCGTGTGTGTGTGTGTGTGTGTGAGCGCGCGCGGGATGGAATGACAGATATTTATGCACCCTACATAGGACGCGCACATGTAAACAATACAAAGAGACAAAATGTGGTGGAGAAGATGGGGATTAATGACACCGAAAACAACGAGGACTCATCACCTGAGGCTCCAGCGCAATCTCCCACGCGCAAAGGGGAAAGCGCGCATGAGTTCGAGGTCGTCGGCAACTGCCACATTCCGAAATGAAAAAGTGCGGCGGCAACAGGGACACCAAATGGCACGCCGAATGTCAAACAAATGCCATTCCATTTGCGTCGCCGCTCATTCTCTTGTATCGCCACGCCGCCCGACGCCTCGGTGGCTGAGCTCACTGCATTTTTTTTTTTTTTTTTCATTTTTTTTTTTCGTTTTTTCAGCCATCTGCTTTCAATTCATATGACAAAGGGTTGAAACGAGAGATTTTTTTTTTTTTTTGCAAAAGCGAAACTATTTCATCCGACAGTACACAGGAGTTGACGGAGCGAGCGCAGGCTGGTGAGAGATTTGTTGAAACCTGAAGGTTTTTTTGTCAAGGTTACTCGGAGCCTGCACAGCGGCGCGATGGATGAGAAGTCCTTTGTACAAATTCAGACCAAGTCCAAGACTTGTTCTCATACTTGTAATTCTGCAGAGGCGTGTGCACTCTCTCTCCGGTACCTTTGACTGATCAGACGCAAAAAACCCCGCAGACTGCCCGACGGTAAATATCCAGTACGGCAGCTACATATAGGAAAATATTAGCCATTGAATTCTTGTACAGCTTTGAATGAATACCACCCCCCCCCCCCCCCCCCAAAAAAAAAAAAAAACTAAAAACACAACAATAACACTCAGCGTAATTGCCTGTTCTCTGCATCTTCTCAATCTTTCAAAATCTCAGCAATCACACGAACGGGCTCTGACGCGGCACCTTCTGTCTCATTATTTTATTCCATTTCTCTTTCAAATTCACGTACCCCACACAGCAGTGTTAATCTGACGGTGCTGCAGTGTAAAGATGATTAGCATTTTTATTGAAAACCTATGGTTTATTAGGGACGTATTCGTCGAGGAGGAAAGGCTCATGAGTGTGTGGTGTGACGTGTGTGTGTGGGGTGGGGGGGGGGGGGGGGGGGGGGGGGGGGGGGGGGGCACGGCCGCTGTAACGTCTGCGTGTGTGTGTGTGCGTGCAGGCGACGAGTGGTGCCAGCAGCCACTATTATCTCCGATCTCCAATCAACTCGGCCGCCTAAATCCCAAGGTCATTTAAGGTCACAGACGTCTCCAGCCTCCTCCTCTGTCCATTATTCCCTTCTTTCTTTCCGTCCTCCCATCCTCACCTGCCTTTACCCCTCGTGCGCTCTCTCGGTTACCGCCCCCGCGTTTCCACCACATCCTGCCGAGCCAGAGCCTGTCCGCCGCTCACGCCGTCCTTTATCAGTTAATTCATTCCTTTCCCGCTTCTCGTCTGCTGGCCTCGTCTAACCTATTTCTCTCTATCGCCGCCTCAGCTGTGGCTCCCTCGCTCTCTCTCCCTCCCCCACTCTGTCTATCTCCTTCTGTCTTTTTTGGTTCCTTTCCGTCATCTCCCGCTCTCTGGGAAGACGGCAAAAAAAAAACGCCTGCATATGTGTACACGCACGTGCGACAGACAGTGTCCGTGCACACACGGAGAGGCAGCCAACCAAACGCACGCGCGGAACGGGAAACCTAACCGCGAGCGAGTTGTCTCGGCGACGACATGCGCGCGCACACAGGCGCCCGCCCCGACACACACACACATCTTCTCATGTCATCATGATGAAGTTATTCCAAGGGCCCAATCTCACACCAGTCTTTAATTGCACAGAAGATGATTTTATCTTTTAATTAGCTTTCCTGTGGAGCCAAGTACTGTTGTCCAAAATAGACTGCGTGGGTATTGCATAACATATCTATGTGCGGGTGTGGGTTTTTTTTTTTTTTGCTTAACACGCTACGCGCGGTGGCGAGCTCATTCCTTCGTAGCGGCCGTTGAAAGACTCAAAGCTGCGCGGAAGATTAGGAGACGGACGGACGTCATCTAAAGAGTGGTTGGACATGAATGGGACGACGCCTATGATCGCACGTGTCTGTTCTGTGAGCAAATAGCCGACTTGTAGAGATTGAATATATCCACGTAGGGGGGGCGGGAGCCACCGCGGCAGAAAAAGCACTTGGCGCTGATGTATGGCTATTTCGCCGGCAGTGCCGCGAGGGAAACGTGCACAGGTGGCCAATTGCTGCCAAATCTCGCCGGCTGGATCGGCACACGCCCGCCACACACTCGTACCGCGGAGAGCCGGAGAGGAGGAAAAAAAAAGGAAAAAAAAACAAAAAACGAGAGAGCACTTGATTTTTTGGGGGGTGGGGGGCATCGGACAACGGCCAAATAAAAAAACGGCCCAGGGAGGGAGGGACGAGGGGCTGGGCAAGCCAAAGAAAATCCTCCGGAAAGAAGCAAAAAGAGGAGGGAGCGGCGGCGGCGGCGGAGGGACGGGACAAAAATATCCCTGGAAAAAGAACCCGCCTCATGAAATGACCTGTTCTACGCGGCACTTTTGAGATCTGCCGACGCTATGTGTGTGTAGCGACCAGCGACGTCCGGCCTCCGTCCGAGGTGCCCACCGAGTTTCGCGCTCAACTCCGCTCCAAGGTCCACCGGGACCTATTTGAGGTGTTATGGACGTGCCTGCACGTCAGACAGCCCTTCCGATTTGCAATAAAGCCGACCCTGCCGCGGCATGTAAATGCGATGATTTGTTGGTTGGTGTGGCACGCCGGGGTTTTAGGGACCGCGACAGTTTGAGTACGCCGTCATATATTTCAGAAAACAAGCCTCTTTTATTGATCCGCCGTGATTCACTGCAACATTACGGGCATATTTCACCGCTTAATGTCTTACAAAATGTATCTTTCACAACGAGGCGGCCGGCGGCATTGATTTGCCGCGTCGGGCCCGTCAGCTTGATCGCGGCGGAAGGCTGGCGTCTCCGGCCCGAATGTCAGCGAACAGCGGCATCTTGTTCGGCGGGGCTCGGGCTTTGTTGTACCTTCAAAGGAGAATTGATTTCGGAACTATTGGAAGGACGTGACGCGGCAGGGTCGCCACGGGGTCAAGAGAAGCGCAGCGTATTCCCCCGGGCAAAAACCAGGCGGTGCGTGGTGTCCCGGTATCCGAGGCCCGGCTTCACCTTTGTGCAGCCTTTGCTTTCGCTCTGAAATGTTGTGTGCGTTTTTTTTACTCAAGGCTAAACACACCCACAGGAGCCAGGTAGTGTATCACGGCGCTACCTGATCCAGCCCAAACACTTAGTGGGTACACAGAAACTGCTAATGTACTGTCAAAGGCTCTCTCTCTCTCTCTCTCTCTCTCTCTCCCACGTACTCTATCTTCTCCTCCGATGCTTTCTCTTTACACCCCTCCCTCCGTGAGCCGGGCTCTTGGATGACTTTGGTCTCCCTGACGCGGTCTATTTTTATGGGAGGGAAACGTTACCCAGTTGTTTATCCGATCGCCGGGCGGCGCGTCGCCGTGTCTCGCTCAGCGGTGGCTCCAGTTTGCTCCTAGCAAACGTGAAGTTATGTAACAAGCGCCGCTGTCGTTTTTTGCCCACTTTTATGGGGAAGATTAAGGCCGAGCACGCAGGACAGGTTTCCCGCGAATGAATGACACAGGAGTGAAAACACACACCGGCTGAGGTTCTGCTTGGATGCCTCTGTGTGTGTGTGTGTGTGTGTGTGTGTGTGTGTGGAGCGCGAGTGTGCGCGCGCACGCTTGGTGGGGCATTAAGCAGGTATCAGGTTGTGTTTCCATCTGCTCCAGAGAGGGCTCTGATAGTCCTATTATTTAATCTGCTGGTCATTCTAGACGCCAGGCAAGAGCCGTTTAGCCAGACATAATTGAATGCTTCAGTGTGGGAGATCACCTTGGCCGCCTGCACGGGCCGCGGTGCCAAGGCTGTATTCTCAGCGAAAGAGAAATTAACCTAAATAAACAATCGTGATTGATGCAAAACTTTAGACGGAAACATGAATAAAAACTCGAGCTGGGAAAAAAAGGTTCGCAACGGAGCCCGCATCCCAGTCGCCTTTTTTGACATTTTTTGGCAACGGTAAGACTTGCAAGACAAGAATGAATGATTTTACTTTTTATTTTTTATTTTTTGCTATAAATAATGCTATCTAAACCTCAGCTCCAACTGCGTGTGTCCTGCTGTTTTTTTTATGACTTATAACGGTTCCACGGCTCAAACGTTTATTGCGAACAAAACATGTCAGCAGACCGATAGACGACTGCATGGGTCCAAAAACGCAGACACATTTTCATTTCTCAACGCACAGACGTTCAATCTTCATGCCTGTGAATATTACACGTGTATCAAGGTCACGCAATATGGAACAGAATGCATTATTCAGTTCAAGTGTGTATTTATGACAAGGCATTATTTTCATTTATTTAAATCGGAAAGATATATTTTATAGCCGCAATGCAGAATAAAGTGCAGTAGGCCTGCGATTACAGAACTGAGAAATGAAAAAATGGTTTAATCATTTTTTGGGCAATATGTCCTTTTATTTTATTTCGAATTGCAATGCATTGTGGTGTATAATTTTGGCTTTTTCCTGGTTTAAAAAAAAAAATATTTCATACTAAAAAAAAAAAAAAAAAAAAAAAATATATATATATATATATACTGTATATCATCCTTAAAGTTTTTCTCCCCCCCCCTCCCCGCCCAGGAAGGTGGCAACATAATTTCCATGTGAAAGAAAAACATTGTTATAATAGAAAATAACAAGGAGCACAAGTAGCATCACTTGAGATTTAGCTATTTCATAACACAGACAAAGCAGCTGCGTTTTAGTTTTGCCTATGGACAAACCCTCGAGTCTAGAATGCAGTGTGAAGTCAACATCAAGGACAAATAGCTGTCTTTAATCCACGACTCGAACTTGATTCATCATGTATCTATTATGCAGTGAGCTATAAGCCAGATTTTGGGGGAAAATATATGAGGGGAGGAGAAAAAAAAAAGTTTCTCCGTTTTTGGGGATAGTTTACAATCACGTCCCGGGGAAAGTTTCCCTTCAGTGAATCCAAACTCCCAGTCTGTCATCACAAGGTCAAAGGTCACGGCAGCATCTGTCATCCTTTTAGCACAACTTTCTCACTCGTCCTTCTTTGGACTTTCGGAGAGAGCTTCCTCATAGTTTCCCATAGGAACGGACACTGACAAATTGCTGATCATGTTTCCTCAAAACGACATAATATTACCAATAAGTGAGCACGAAAAAGCTGCGTCCGAGTATCGAAAACGAGAAGTATCTTTAAGACTGTCTTTTTTTGGAAATATTTCACTGATAAACATATGATCGAATAAACATGTCACAGACGAGACACAGACTACTGGGATTTATGACTCGTGGCCATGCCAATATGAATATAGGAGATTGAAAAAAAAGAGCACTTACTGTAAGGAACACACTCATACTGGACTTCCAGGTATTTGTACGTGCCAGGACATGGATCAGGGAAGACATCGGGCCCAGCCACCACTGCACACTGGGTACGGTTGTTGCATCTGCAAGGGGGGGGGGGGGGGGATGGGAAAAAAAGGGTATATATTTATTAGCGCATTCAACACATTCAATGTATAAATATATGCACCCACTTTGCCGGTACACCTGGAGTGAACATTACACTTCACAGTGGCTACTGAAGAGCGGCTGTGCAAGGACATTCCTGGTGTGCGCGTGTGTGCGTGTGTGTGCGCATGCATGCATGTGTGAGAGAGAGGGAGAGAGAGGGAGAGAGAGAGAGAACAACAACCTTTGGCTTTAAGAGTATTTTGCCCCAGACTCTAGATAATGAATTCTAATTACCAGAGGAGCCCTCTCCTCTGACACACAAAAAGTAAGTATTTCTCATTTCTCATTAACACACGTAACCTAAGGCACCACACGCTGTGCATGTGCTAGCCACGGGGGACTCTTTTTTTTCTCCCCTATGCCTGCATGTACGCGTGGCATAAGAACACATGCATTGACACCGACGTGTAAGCTCACGTGTGTATAATTGAACACGCCACGACTGCTCCCCACCACCAAAGATGATTTATTAGGGAGCAGTCGGAGACCATATATTACCACCACGGATACTTGTAATAACATCCAACGCCATCCCGATGCACTTCATCTCCATGGTGTGAGCCGCCGCGAATGAATCACTGAAATAGCGTGAATGAAGAACATCATTAGGCGCAAGGGCGGTGGGGGGGGTTTGGGGGGGGGGGGGGGGGGGGGGGGGGGGGGGGGGGGGGGGGATGCATGATGAGAATAGACTTTTTTAAGTGACAACTTTTTCAATTACTCTCTTGCCAGGTAGTACTATTTTGGTTATGCCTTGACTGACGCAATTAATTTTTCCGCATAGTTTCGGGCCCGGTGGGAGACGGGCTTGCATGGTATCAGGCGAGGAGTGCAGGAAACCAATCTGAACACGACCGGGGTCATTTGTTAGCCAATATATTATTATTAAAAAAAATATAAAATGTAACTTTTAATCTTAAATTAAAGCCCCAAACTGTGCTCATTATCACCTTAAGAACCCTGACGCGCCACGTCTCCTCTCACCTGACTATTTCCTTTCAATTAGTACAACTGTTCTCTCTCTCCCTCTCTCCCTCTCCGCACACCTGTCAAACAGGCGACATTTGTATTAGAAACCTTCAGATTCCTCCATTGAGATATTTTTTTAATGAGCGTGCCAAAACCCCTCAAGTCTCTTTCCTTTCGGCATCACATTCAACAACTGGCCCGATGAATTATGCATGAGAGCTAATTTCATTTTTATTCAATATTCAAATAGAACACACAGAGCGTAGGCAGGTGGAATGAGAGCTACCTACCGTATGCCTAGTGTATGTCAGTATAGCTACCCTTGACCAGTGTGTGTGTGTGGCCAGGTGAGGGGGTGACTGGGAGAGTTTAGAAGGGTTTTAAACTCCGTGTGTGGCAATATCTGTTAATATTCTAATAACAATAGCAGCCAGTCTTCTCTCCTTTCTCCCTCCCTTCTTTTTTCTCGCCTCTGTGCTTTTTAATTTCTTGCCCCGGTGCCTTCGTCATCAGTCACCTGTCATCAGTGCAAGTTGTGGACGGGGAGTGTGTGTGTGTGTGTGCGGGGGAAGGGGGGGGGGGGGCACCACAACTTTGCTCACAACAACCACCAAGGGACAAAAACTTGCTCGCCAACATCGGTGAGTCAGAACAACAAAAAGATAAAACCCCCAAAAAACGCCTCATTTAATGTCCTCGCATATATGCTGGGGCAAAAATCTTCCACCAGCTATGATGACATCACACTGAGAGAGGAAGTGAAGCGATGAAAGCTCCCTGTGTCACCGAGGGTTCCAACGTAGTGTAGGAATACTTATCCCCATACACCAACACTGGTAATATCATAAAACCCAAAGCGATTACAAGAAAGTACCGTACATAAAAAAAAGTGTCATCCCTAAATAAGAAGTGAAAAAGAAAAGCGCCAAATAATGCACATTTTTTGGTCAGTGAGAAAAAAGAATGTCAAAATGTCAGGATCAACATGTTGATAGGAGAATAAAAAGAAATTCATAGACATAAAATGCTACTCTCTTCAAAGGGAGCTCAAGGATTATTATTATTTGTTTATATATAATCTCTGGGTATGCGTGTGTGTGTGCATGTGTGTGTTTATATCTGGTTTACGGTACA
>JAFBJU010000120.1:210493-227870 GCA_016785305.1 Colistium nudipinnis | reverse complement strand
TCCTGTCGCCCCCCCCCAATTTTTGTGGGGGGCCCTTTTTTTCTGGCCCCCCCCCCCCCCCCCCCGCCGTCTACTCTCCCTCTCTAATATCTTTCTCATCCCTGCCTCCCTCAGGGCGTCATCTCTAGCCTCCCTCTGTTTCCCCCCTCAATCCCTCCATCCTCCGTAAAGCCTATGCTGACGTCACCGCCGTGTCTGAGCCAGTAGTCTGAGTCAGATCCAAAAAAGACTCCCTCCTGTCCCTGGTACTTCCAGCTCTTTCTATTTTTTTCCCCCTCACTCTGGCCGTGTCCCTTCTCTGCCAGTGTGTTCGTGCAGCAGCAAACAAAACAGGAAGATATCAGCAAAAATGCACAACTCACGACCTTGCATCCCATGATGCACGTAGGCATAGAACGTAGGCACACACGCAAGCGCACACACACACACACGCACACCTTTGCAACCTTTTGGATATTTTCCAAATAAAAACAAAATGGCTCTATGCTCCTCTTAAGTGGTTTGCTTAGTGTTGGCAGCAAATCTATTTTTTAATTAGCATGGCCACATCAAAACAAGGCAGTGGCCTGGATACCGCCTTGCCTACTGGCTTGCTTCCCTGCAATGTGCAGCTCACTCACACAGACAAAAACACACACACGCACACACACACACACACACAGACACAGACACAAAGCGTTCACTAACAAAGCCGAACTGTGGCAGGCAGCGAAAGAGAAAGCTTGAATGCTGCAGTGGGTGCTGCTGTTGTTATATACTCTGATGTTTTCGACTTTGTTTGGCAGACCCCCCCCCCCCCCCCCCCCCTTTTGCCCGACCCCCCCCCCCCCCTCCCCCCCCACTCTGCACGCTGTTTCTCTGTCTCTACCCCTCGTATAAACATAACGGACTGACTGATGATTTGATGAGGCTGTCGCTGGGTGACGGAGTGGGTGCGTGTGTGTGTGTGTGAGCAGATGTATAATGGAATCAATGTTTGTGAGTGGTGTGCGCGCGGCAACTTCCTGTGTGTGTGCGCGCGCGCGTGTGTGCGCGTGTTGGAGCGCAGATGCGTTGAAGAACTATATAATTACAGAGCAAGTTGGAGCTGGGAACTAATCCTCGTGAGCAAAGAGGTGTCTGAGATTGAGTGACACACAAAGCCTTGGCGTAGTCTTGTGAAATCACAATTCAAGCAGCGCTGAAGCATTCGGCGAGGCCGCGGCGCACGTCATCGACGGCGCAGCATGAACATACTTGAGGCCCGAAAAACTTCCGGGAATGTTTTCTCTGAAGCCCGTAAACACAGAGCAGACTGAGCCGCCCGATAACCGCGGGAAACATCCACAACACTCGGGAGCGGAGCTCGCACACGACGCTTGTAAATCACAACACAACTGTGCACAGTGAAACAATGGGAACATTCCCATAGAATTTGGGGGGGAATTTTAACTTTGGTAAGGAAACATGTCAACTGGACCCCAAACATTTTTTTCAATTTTTTCCTTTTTTTCGAGCAATGAAAGTGTACAACACTTTGGTGGGTAATGAGGTAAGGACCTATTAGTTTCATCAAAGAAACTCACAGAAGACTTTCGTTTCCAGGGCCTTTTTTTGTCATGGGCTGCACGCAAAGGCCTCGACAGTACGGGGAATGGTGTTCATTAAAAGCAGCAAATACTCTTTCAACCCTGAACTCCAGTCCTTAATAAAGACCACAAGATCCCACTGCACAGAGGGACCGGTCTTCAAAAAAAAAAAAAAGACTCAATCATTCACTTTGCTGTCCAAAGCATTTCCGCCGATCCTCTCTGCTTGTTCATCCACCAACCATCATGGTGTGGTGCAAAGCACATTACAGTTAGGAAATTAAACGAACAACAAAGACACTGTGGAGAGAAAAACAAGAATGCTGTGACCAAATCATGCTTCCCATCAACATAATGAGGACATTAAGTCAATTTAAGTCAATATATTTACACAGCAGTATATACGGGGCACAAACATATGTGTTGATTCCCAAAATAGTGACGTTTTGTGGTATTTTTTTTTTTTTTTTTTCCATTTCTTTTCATTAACCAAAACTAAAACATAACCACAGACCACAGCGCGCGAACCTGAATTCATTTGCGCAGAAAGATTTGTGGTCTCTGAAGACGATTCCAGGCAGCGATTACACCGCCGCCACATCATAGTTGGGGAAACTCAGTTGAGCAGTCTCTCGACGTAGTTTACTTCATAGCGCATCATAAATTTCCATTTCGCGGCGCAAAAGTAGCGCCACGACACAGATTGCTAACGTTCCGACAATCCGTGTAGAGGGGAGTATGAATCTTTTTTTTTTTTTTAACACGGACAGTTTCTTTACAATTCAAATGTTCTCTCACAGCTGTACTAGTGAGCATCATTTGGCCTCTCTTTTCACAACAGCAGGAGCACTGGCGGCTGGGAGTACGGAGAAAGCGTTTGGTTGAGTTCCCCTTTGGATTCATCGTAGGGACGGCGCGCGAGCGGCACATACGGAAGCTGTCTAACAGAAGGCAAACGGGTTGAAATCGACTTTTTTTTCCCTTTCCTTAAAAATGCAGTGTCCTTTAATGCTTAGTTGTTTGTGAATCCCGTAGTCCATATGTCGTAGAATCATTCATCCCCGTATTATCGTATCACTGTAGATCCACGATCGCGATAAACAATTATACTCGATAACGCGATTATAAATAACATTAGATGAGGAGCACTGATCATCCATAAACACACTGAATGACTCCAGTCTTGTTAAAGCGCTACTTTCGTCAGCAAAAAATAAATAAAATAAAAAGTCTTTCCCCCTGGTAAAAAAAAAAAGAACATGACAGATTTTATATAAGCTCGTAACACATTCTGCAATCAAATTAAATTGAAATCTCCATTCTGGGGAAAATTAAGCAGAGAGAGTTGAGCCGTTGGAAAAACATAAAATAACAAAAGGAAGGGGGGCGAGATGAATTTCAACGGGGCTCTTCGTGTCCTGCGGGAGTTCAGAAAACCCATTTGACAGCAGACAGAGCATAGTTACTGTATCTCGCTACAGGATAAAAAGCTGTTAGGCTGGCCATACACTCTCCTTCTCTCTCTCTCTCTCTATCCATCTCTCTCTCTCACACACACACACACACACACCACATATGAGATTCTCCTTCTAGTGGCCTCGTTTCAGCTTTATTAGCTCCCTGATGTCGTTACACACACATATATAGTAGGCTGTTTGGAGATGGACAAATGGAGTGATGGGAATGGATGTGAAATGGGAGGAATAAAAGATAGGGGGGCGGGGGAATAAAAGATAGGGGGGGGGGGGGGGGGGGACTGAGATGTAGTGAGAAAATTAAGAGTGATGCGGGGATTGCGATTGGCAGAAGTAAGAGAGGAGTGAGACAGGCAGATGTCTGTGAGTGTGTGTGTGTGTGTTTGTCAGAGTAATCTGGGTACTGTCTGCTACGGGGTACAGTGGAGCAGACGTATCACATCCTGTGCCAACACCACCATAGCACATTTGATATAAAAAAATGACAGATCTGTCTCTTTCTTTCGCCCACAAACACACACACACACAAACACTGATACACTTCTTGGCGGTCCCTGCATGTCTGTCAGCCCTCGCGCAGCCTGTCAGACAAGCCACAGGTAAAACAATGTTGTTTTCCCTGCTGGGGGAAAAAAAGCTTTGAAATGTGTTGCATTATTTATATTTGGCTAGAGGACGTCGCTCTTGTCCGTTTCTCCGGAGCTCGCTCCGAGCACGTCACGCATATGCTGGGCATCTAATGTACTCTATGTCAAATGAGTTGTATACCTGACCACTTGAGTTGTGGCCGGAAATATTTTAACGATAGAAAATGACTAATACAGACGATCTGAACCCATCAAGCTCAAAATCACTTACTTGACTGTAAGTCCAATTTTGTCCCATTTAACAATGAAGAAAAAAAATCATTTTGATGAAAGTGCCTCTCATTCTTTCTGTGCCCTTTATAGTGTCCGTAGCAATGTCATTTGAGGTGACGAAAAATGTGTATTTAATTGGAAATGTATCAGGGAAGTTGTCTACCGCAGATTAAATGTGTTGGGGAAAGCGAGAGAGAGAGAGAGAGAGAGAGAGAGAGAGAGAGAGAGAGAGAGAGAGAGAGAGAGAGAGAGAGAGAGAGAGAGATTATGTTTGTTGAGTGTAACTCCAACCTGGATAGAAACTTGATACATCAGGGGTACTCAAACTTTTTCATCAAAGGACCACTTATGAAGTTCAGTGGGGACTCAGGGATTGCATCCCTATTCGGAATCCCCATTTTAGGGTTCTAAATGTAAAATTAGGGTTAGGGTTTCGGTGAAGGGGAGCTGCTAGGGAGATGGAAGGTGGTGCCGTAGGCGTTATCAGGGACGCAGAACATGCTGGTCTGGGTCACGTGTTAAAGTCCAATAAGCACAAGCATATACTTCACAGTAAAGCCTGCTTCTTCCGTCGTAAGTCAATTATGGCTAACTTATGGTCTGTAATGCGTGTCACGCTCGTGCACACAAGTAAATATATATGCACGTTCACAAGAAAATGTACATACATTTACATCTCATGTGACACAGCATCCAATCAAGATCGATTTGCAGTTCGTTCCCGATCGGGACCTTGGTCAGGAGTTTGAGAAGCCCTGTGATCAAGTTAATTCAACATTTTAAGGGGACCTTTTTGTTGGTAATGGCAAATCACAGTTGACAGACAGTGTTACTGTTTTTGCCTCTAAATGTTTTACAAAAACAGAATCTGCATTCTAATAATATATAATATTCACATGTCTTGCCAAGCGGCGGCGAACAAATGATGCACGGAAATATCTCATGCCCTCTCCTTCGCATTGCAGACTGACAGCCAAGTAGCTACTGCTTCCTAACTCCGCCATCTCTCCTCTCTGCTCTCCTCTTCCACTGGTAACCATGGCAACCCCCGTGTCGTCCGATTCCAGGACACACTCAGGGAGTCTTCCTCCTGATTCCACCTAGCAACATTCCTCCGCTGATACCCCCGCACCTCTCGCTGCCTTACATCTGTTTGTGCGCGCGGGCTCCTCTCCGTGTGACACCTCTTTCTCCGCAGTTTAATCCACCGCCACCTGCCTGCACAAACTCCAAATCCTCCTAAAAGCTAAAAGACGAGTGGCATTTACAGACAGCTGGACTGTCTCTCCTGGTTGGGGAAAAGCAGAGGAGCGTGTGAGACACCATCGCCGCCAAGACGATGGAGCGACGCCAAAACCCAGACACTGTCTCGTAGGATTTAGTCAGCCTCGCCTCACAATGCCAAAAAAAAAAAAAAAAAAAACCCGCATCCAGTTGTGTGCGTGTGTGTGGTCATATGCTGAATATGCATGTGCGGTCGGAAGAGGGCGGCTTCTGTTGCCCTGGTCTGGCGCTGCACTTCAATGTCAACGTCAAGGTTTGAAGTCGGTCACTGCCTAGAAACCGCCATGTCTGACTAAAATGTCTATGACGGTCGGTCTGTGTGTGTGTGTGTGTGTGTGTGTGTGCGTGTGTGAGAGAGAGAGAGAGAGAGAGAGAGAATGGAAAACACAGAGGGTGTGTGGTGCGTCGAACCATTCCCACTCGCAGGCAGCCACATAGCTTAGGTGCTCGGTGAAGCGCGATAACCAAGGTTAGCAGAGCTGTCGCAGGAGGAGAGAAGGGTCGGACCACGGAGACAAGTGGAAATACGGAGGTTTTGCAAGAACAACAGTTGTCGCTCAGTGTGAGCGTCTATTTGGGACGAGCCTTCCTCTTCATTGCTGCTGCATGTTTCGAGAACGGCTGAATGCCAGGAGGATCTGCCGTGTGTGTGTGTGTGAATATCCATATGCATGCACGACATGCACGTGCGCAGGCCCTAATTACAGCACTAAGCACGGGTGGCAGTTGGGCCCCTAGGGTGCCGCAGGGCATCTCCTGTAACCATGGTGACTATAAGGGTGGCAGCGCGCACACACACACCGGCACGTACTAACCAACACACGCACGCACACACACACACACACTTACACACACATTAAGTAGGACATTTCCAGATATGACCTCATTCAGTGGGAAGCAGGATAGTTACGTGAGGGAAAAGACAAGTGAGCAGAGACAAAATGCTAAATTCTGCGATAAATGTAACAAGATATAATTGTTGATAGCCCGCTGAGGCCACCTCTACGAGAGGCACAGAAAAAGAAACACACAAAACAGACGCAACCTCGTTGGCCTCGGTTCTACATTTCAACTCGGCGGCTAATATTGTGCCGAAGAGTCACTGAGCCGGAGTAATGATGAAAAGAAAATGTAAGATTTATGTAAGGGCTGGAGCATTTATTTCTCTGTACAACTGCCATTATGTGTTCTGCCTCGCTCCCCCCCACCCCCACCCCCCCCCCCCCCCCCCCCCCCCCTTAAGTTCCCAGAGATGGATTAGACTCAAATGGTGGAGACAGATGAGGTGCAGTTATGCCTGAAAAAAAAAAGGGCTGTAGCCTGCATGGCATGTTTCACTGGATACACATTTATGGACTGCAGGACGAAGCTAGCAGTAGACTGGTGTGCATGGAGCAAGTGTTTTTTCTGTCATTCTGAGTCAAAGGGGAAAAAAAATCAAAAAAAAAATCATCACAGGTTTTCTTTCCCGTCTCCCTGGCGAATGGTTTCAAGCGTACAACTACGTACAGACGTGCGCACGTTCGCACCCTGGCAAACACACACGCACACACACACACACACACAAACACGCGCTGGTGCTTTGAAGGCTGAGACTCACTTCTTGAGACAGGCTGCCAGAAGAAGTCGAGCGAGCTCAAGGAAGTGATGAGCAACTCTCAACCGTCTCTTTCCGAGTGTGTCTTTTGTGTAACCGGGGGAAGAGCGTGTGGGCACACGTGCATGAGCAATATTCATGCACGAACGCATACATGCGTAATTATTGCATGCATATACTGTGTGCGCGTAGGGTGGGTGCCTATGTGTGTGTTTACAAAAAAAAAAAAAACGCACACCTAGGATCCCTGGGGCCATTGAGGGCTGTGGTTTAATAAAAGGATTCCTGTACTACCCCCGGCCATGGAGCGTTTGATCAACACAGTGTCAGAATATAGAGTAAATAGTGTAAAAAAAAAACACACACACACACAACACTCTGCATCACATATGCTCCCGCCTTTCAGGCTCAATCCCACCTTGCCCCCTGAACTATGGAAAGATGTGAAAAAAAAAAAAATCGAATGGCAAAAAACAGGAAAGGGCGTCCAAACTTAAAACAGATGGCGAGGGAGAAAGGAAACGTGTCAGCGAGGGCGAGAAGTGAGGAGAGCGATTTTGAGAGGGGATGAAATAACTGGCCAAAAGAAAAAGACAAAAATGAGGTTAGCTAAACAGACACAGACAGGAGACTGATAAATAACGCATGCTGTTATTTAACACTTGCAAAAGCAAGGGGAAAGGAGGGGGAGCGGAAGAATTAAAGGGGGTGGGGTGTGTGTGTGTGTGGGGGGGGGGGGGGCAACTCCTCACCCCTGGCCCTCCTGTCAAAGGGATGGGAAGGGGGGAGGAAAGGGAGAGGGAGAAAGGCTGAAGGGCAAACAAGGTGACAAGGTGGGAGGGGGCGGCACAGAGGTGTCAGGGGGAAGTCGGTTTGAAGTCCAGAGGTAATTTTCCAACACGGCAGCCGTGGCGGAGGCCGCAAAACAGAGTTTGTGTGCAATGTCTACACATTCGACACAGTGTCCGCACTAACAGCCTCGAGTGTCTGAATACGTGCGAGTCTGTGTGTGTGCGAGAGAGAGAGAGAGAGTGCTGAGAGGTACTCGGTCTATGAAGCACTCAAGTATCGGTAAGGGACAAAGAGAGCATTGAGAAGCGTCTCCGTAGAAGCCATCAAGTCACTTTTATGTCACTAGATGGCTGTGACTCGCAGGCGTACCACCATTTTCACTGGCAGCACCCCCCCCCCCCCCCCCCCCCCCCCCCCCAGCGCCCCCCCCCCCCCCCCCCCCGGCGTGCGCCACTAAACAAATTTCCCAACGCGTCCTCCTGAAGCTCTCCGCGCTGGATATCTGACGTGGACTCAACCTCACCACCCTGCCTCAAGGTGGCCAACACGGCAGTTTAAAAACAAAACGATGTGACGCAATTTGTTTTGAAAGCACCGGCGGAGATCGGTGCCGGCAGAGGGAGCCTGATGAGGCCATGCAAAATTGGAATCACATGTGCAATCACATCTTCATCGAGCAACGAAAGCGGAACGTCGGCTTGAATGAAAGTTTAAACAACGAGGGGCGGGTAGCCATTTTGAAATGGAAGTGCCTGGGTCCCGAACCTGATAAAACGGAGTGAGTCATTGAACTGAGGCCAGCGTATCGCGAAAACAGATTAAGCGCAACTTTCTTGGCCACAGCTTTGTTTCCCCTTCAACCCAGTGTATCCCAGTGGGGAGATAATCTGGGAAACGCCGCGATATCAGGTCCTCTCTTGGTTGCCTGAGAAGCCTTGCGAGACCCTCAGGAGATGTGAGGCTTTGATATCAAGACCAATTATGCGGCGCGGACGCACACTCACACAAACACACAAACACGGCCACAAGTGCATTGCGCGCGCACACGCGCGCACGCGCTCCCTGGCCTTGGAGAGAGGTAGAGAGGAAAACAAAGGGAGAATGTGATAGTGAGGAAACACTGGGCAGGCGGAACATGCTCTGATTTTATCAGACAGTTGAGCTGGGCTTTGAAAGACAAAGACACAGATACAGACGTGGAGGGGATGAGGGAGTGGAAACCAGGCGGGCTGAAACAGACTGGAGAAGAGGGCTGTGCAACTACTGGGGGGGAAAAAAGAAAGAAGAAACACACACGCGCGCGCGCACACACACACACACACACACACAACCTCACCTAACACGTGTGCCCTTTGCACACATGCAGAGGTTCACTGTGTGCGTTCATACTAGCTCCGGGGCCTTTGAAACACACTTATTGTGCGCATGAGTTTCCTTTCGTGGCTATGGACACATAGTGGGCCCACAAAGGCTCATTCGCGGCCATTTGGACACACACACACACGCATCAAACGCTAAAAATATACTGCAAGGGATAAACAGTTGTTTCCCGCGTGAGTCACCTCCGCCGAGGATCCCTGAAGATTAAGTTTTGGCCTCTGGCTCTGCTAATTGGAGCTTTAAGTCTGGTGTAGCCCCTGGGCAGCGTATGCGGTGTGTGGCACATGCTGCGCGCGTCTGCGTGTGTGCGCGCGGTTATAAATTATGGATGGCGAGGCCTGCAGGAGAGCGGGCACACAAGCTGCAGCTGTTAGAGCGAGCCGGGGACACGGAGCCAGTCCGAAGCAATCACAATCAGAGCGCCGGCACATGACGGGGACAGGTGGTGTGATATATACTCTGTATTTGTACACATACACACACACACTTACCCGGGCGGGTATTTTGACATGGCCCAGGAGAAAAAATGTGAGAAAAAAAAAACAACAACAAAAAAAAATGACGGCTGAATTGCGCCGGGTTTTAGTCACATCCTCGGTTACCGAGCTCTTTCTACGGTGACACGTGTCAACATGTCCGCTGTGAAAAAAGGGCCCGTAACGTGGACGGGACTCACTACATCTTTGGCTCATGAAGCTATTTCTATAATCCACGTCCATGGGGTCTCGTATTGGATTCGCGGTTTCCACGACTTAACGACATGGGACGGTGCCGTTTCCGGTTCAGAGAGTTCGCAAATTTGTATTCATCGATGAACTAAGGTTTCGCGCATTGATCCAGTCGCTGTGCCGGAGCAATGACGAAACATGTGTGATTTATTTAAGGCTTAGGAGCACTAATTCATCTGTATCTCAGTCATTTTGCCCCTCTGCCTCTATGCTTCCTGGCCTTCCGTGTTCCCAGAGATGGATTGGAATCGAATGGAGAAGACGGAGGAAGTGCAGGTATGCGTGAACAATATATAACTGTGTGGCACGGGCAACATCACCAGTTACACATTCCTGGACTGGTAGCGCACGGGCTAGTTATAGATCGCAGTCTATGAATCAAGTGTTTTTCGTTATTCAGTGTCCAAGCAAAAGAACTTCAAAGCTTTCTCTCCAGTCTCCCGTGTGAATGGTTCAAACATGCGTATGTGCACGCGAACGCACGCACGCACGCACACAAAAACACACACGCGCCCAAGTATTAGCTTCAGTTGCGCTGCCGCTGCGAGAGGAGGCACTGGCCGGCCGTAGAGGAAGTGTCACCCAGGTCATTTCCATCGCCTGATATGGTTGTGCGTTTGTGAGGCATTGTACTGCCCGTACAGGAAGTGAGAGTGGCAGAAACGCGCCGGGGTCGGGGGTCACAGCGGTTTCCACAGATTCTCAATCACGTTTGCTTGCAGTGCGCCGTCAACTTCGTGGATGACCATGTGGGTAATGCTGAACTCGCCAACGATACTTCACCGGGCCAAATATTAGATTAAACCAACTGTTTAATCTAATACTGCACACCTACTGCAGCTTAGCTCCCTGGGAACAATCTCCTTTAAAATAAACAACTAAAGCAATTCCAAGTGTTCCCCTCTGTCAAAGGCTTTTTGTGCCATGAGACAACCGTGCACATTCTGTAGCAAAGCGTACCGGGGGACAAATTTTAATTAACAAAATAAAAAGACATAGACCTTGCTATTCAACCTCCTGCACAAGAGCTCCATAGACGAAACAGACACATGGGGGGGGGTCCATACCCCCCATAAGCATTTGTTCTTTTCCCATCCCACTCATTCCGTAAGGGGAAAAAAAAACAAAGCAAAAAACGTGTGTATGTCCACCGACCTGAGAGACATGATCTTGTATGCGTCCGGCAGGTAGCACCGCGTGTTCTCCATCTGCGCCGGGTCGGAGTCGCAGATCTTGTCGTCGGTGCGCCCGTAGTTGGCGCTCTCGATCATGATGACGTCCGTGCCGGGGCAGCGCAGCTCGATGGGGTAGGACTCGCAGGACAGCTCCCTGCGCACCACGGCCATGGGGATGGGGGCGCGGCCATCGGCTGCACACGCGGACACACAAAAGACACGCGTTACGTTTGTACAAACAAAATAATAATAATAACTGCGACCATGAATACTGATGAGTTCTTGTATGAGCACCGCTTGTGTGGAAAACTGCATTTGTACCCTTGTCCTATCAATAATGTATCCACAGTGAAACCAAAACAATGGCATCAGGAGATCTCCAGTCCATGTCCATTCCTGTAAAGAAGCGCACTTAATAATTGCTGTTTTGCAGTTAGCGGTTGTGGACATCATTCTGGCTGGCGAGTAATTGCCTGGCGAAATCCAACAGGCATTTAGTGCTGCGGGAATTATTCGACAATTATTCTCAGAAGCTGCGAATTTGATGCATACATTCACCCTTATCGTACCGAAATAGGAAACATGTCATTAATCCCAATGAGACTGAAGCCACTGACGTGTCCCAGATTCTTTTCAGTGCCGAGGCTTTGCTTGCTTGATTAATGAGTGGATCTGAATGAAGCCTCCCACGACGAGGAAACATCTGTAACAGCGAAGGGAGAATTTCTCCTGGACAGAAAAGACAGCGGAGGCCTCTGCGGCCCAGTTCAAAGCGGCAGAGGTCTTACTGGGGCTGGCACTGCTCATTGTCCCGTCAAATTCCAGGACCACACAACATAACACACACACAAAAAAAAAAACCTTGTAGCTTCAAACTTTCACACGTCAGACAGGTATTTTTAGGCTCGTCGTCATGTCAGGTATAGGGACCGCTGCCGCAGCCCCCCAGGCAGGTATTTCCTTGTTCTCTGACAATTGCACACTTAATCCAAACACCCAAACCGAAATGAAAAATGTTTTTTGCCTCATTTCGGATTTTTTTTTTTTTAATAACTCTTAACAAGTACATTTTAGTTGAAAGAATTTTAGCCATTCGCCCAATCGTGTACCCTATATTCATTTTTATCTGCATTTATAATAAACTTTATCCAACCTCACTTAAACAGGTAGTTTGGTTGCCTACACCTAGCTACAACACTGACAAACAACCTCAACCTGTTTGCTAAATTAGTAGTATTTTCTCTGGTATGATAATCTCAGTAACACACACACACACACACACACATACTTAGGAAGTCACACCTAAAACAGATTTCCCTTACAGCGGCTCAGTGTCACAAAAGAAGTTAACACTGCCGTCGCTGCTGTCGCAAGTGGAAATGTGATCCTTGAGAAAGGGTCTACCAGGACTACAACACAACATCATTATAATTTCGCATTAGCTTTATTACCCGTTGTGTTTGGAGTGAATTTTTTATTTATTTTTATTTTTTGAAACTTCGGAAAACAAAAACTATGAATCTACCTACATCATTGTGATCCTCTGAGTACTTAGAGCTTACAACTTTATCCTTCCCTAGTAAATATAAACCTGCAAACCCCCCCGGATTCATCAAAAGAGAAAAAAGAAAAGACAAACAACTACGTCTTCTCTCATGCTTATTTTTAAATGACATGTTCGCTATCACAACAGATACATATCCTCTTGCGAGTCGGGTGCTGTGGTATCGCTGGCTGCGGGGCTCGATGTTGCCAGGGATTACGGTTGTTGTGGTGCAGCGTGGCTGTTGTTGCTCCCTTGTCTCAGGAGCATCAATCCCCATCCCCTGATGCTGAACGCAGGTTTTCAGCTGAGGTGTTCACATGTTTTGTTCACTCTCGGCGCCATCTGTGACGTAGAATTTATTGTGTGTATACTGTATGTATGGTGCGCGTCCCTGCCCGAAATAACATGACAATTTGATCCAAATCTTGCCCAATATCTGTAATAAGCATCATACTGACTGAATAAAGAAATGAACCACAGTATATCACATCTGAGCAAAATGATTGTGTGATCCAGTGAATGTGACACTTGTTTTGTTTTTTTTGATGGAGAAATCCTGATATTTACCCGTACTTCAAAACAGAAACGCCGCACCACTACCTTGCTCCCCTCGTCGCGGTGACCATAGCAACCCTGTGCTCCCTCCCTTGGCTCGCTCATTGGCTGGAGGAGCGTCATGGTTACACAAATGCCGCAAAGAATCTGAATGAGCTCAACGACACTCTGCCCAAGCTCAACTTAATGCTGCCCTTCACCACATCACACGCACGCACACACCCCAACACACACCCGGGCGCACAGATGCTCGGCGTGATGGCATGTGGAGGCAGAAATTTACGGCCAGCGTAGGCGATGTCTGCGTGGTGCTGGTACTTGAGGGCACTATATTGATAATGGCAGGCCCTGGCTTAGAGATAAGAATGATATATAAATGACATTTACTGAAAATGTCCTCTCTAATGAACACACACACGGACACACACGCAGCCACACACCAACATCACTGAAGGCTGTGATTAGACCACAAGCACATATGCAGGCAGAATGCGTGTCTGCTGGCGTGAACGTGTGCGCGTCTCCGTGGTGGCTGAGGATTAAGGGGACCTCTTGCGGTTTTTTTTCCGCATCTGTGAGAGGGCAGTGCTCTGGGCAGTGGGTCATTACCGTTTCAATATGAGCGTTAGTTTATGCGCTCTCCAGAGGCCGCATCATGTGCGCCTCGGTGAGCGTGAATGCAAGTTTCGAGGACGGGGGTTCATCGGAGCGCGCGGGGATCAATACGCGGTATTGTACGGCAGCTGTCTAGACTGGCTTCGGATCAGATGTCTTAAGAGCGTCGCCTAACGGGATCCCTGCTGGGCATAGAAAGAGCGCGATGACACACGCCCACACGCACTTCAAATGAGCGCGCCGGATCCGTATGCCAATTAAAAGCCACTCTGCCGCCACCAGGGGCGGCAAACGCTCAGACTCGCGCACACCGCCCCGTCTCGTTTGTCACCTTGCAATGTGTCTGTCTCGATCAGCGGCTTGTCCTATAAACCTGCACTCCGATTCATCTGCCTGCAAAGGTCTCACGCCGCACCTATTTGTGTCACTTGTTATTTCTCCCCAAACCAGCGCACGGGGTCGCGCGCGTGCCACGCACGCGCAGACGCGTGCGACGCGCCGGACGGGCCGATGTTTTTGGACGCTCTCTGCCCTCGCAAACATGCAATCAAATCGGAGCTGGCGAGCGCACGTTAGCGCGCCTGTCATTAGTTGTGTAAGTGGTGACAGAATCTTGGCAGTCACGGACGATACAGAGAGTCTTATTCAGACCCTCTCATTGCCTTGTGGGGCCAAAACAAAAGGATATTGATTTTTACATTTGGGCCAAGAACAAGAGAGCGGCCAAAGAGGTGGATAGAAGGAAGGCAGGAAGGGAGGAAGGAGAAGGAGAGGGTGAGAGGGAAGAGGAGAGAGATTTAAAAGGTGATCTCTCACTTAATGCGGCCAAGGTGTTTGGCGAGTGCTGGTGTGTGAAATATAGGTCTCTCGAGGGAGACCAGGATAGAGATAGGTAATATTTCGTCCTCCCCTTTTAGTCAACCAATATCACGAGATCACCTATGAATGGAATCTATGAACAAGTACTGAAAATCTGATATACTGCAGCTTTTTACCTCCGTGCCTGCATGGCCATAAAAAACAGTATTAGTCAATCATAAATCACATCTCACCAAATAAAAGTAGAAGCGCCGGAGCCACGATTCATTTCATGATAGAAAAACCATCTGTATTGTCCGGCCTTTTTTTTTTTTTTTTTTTTCGGTTAGGGGGAACCTCATCCCTTGGGACACTTTAAAAAGTACGCTGACTAAGGCTAAATGATAAATTAAAAAAAAAATACAGAATATTGCACAGATTGAAGTGTGCAGAGTTTTTTCACATCACAGTCCAAAAAACCTGTTTCCTCACTTGGATGAAGACAGGCATTATACCATACATTATACCTTTTGAAATGTATTGTTCCAAAGCTAAAAATAAGGCTCTAATTTCCTGTTTGAGTTCATAACTGAAATACCTGTCCATCGATAAGAAATTGCCTCGTGTTTTACTTCAATTCATTTCATGTATTTGTCACTTGTTTTTTTTTTAAAGATTCACGCGGAAACAGAAATATATTTGGGGGGGGGAACAGGGAAGAATTTAGAGTTACGACTACGATGCTGTTGGTTCTTGACCCTTCCGTTGTATTTGTTGACAAGGAAAACAAAGACGAACAACAGCCTTTTCCTTTAACGCTGTAAAATGACCCCGTGTTTGCCACAGCGCGATCAACAAGTCCGTCCTGTCAGGTTAAACGCCGCTCCTGACAGGAACGCACCCTAAGAAAAGAAAACACACACACACACACACACACACACACGCACTCTTGTGATTCCCATGCTTCTCCATTCTCTTTCATATGTCTTCACACACCAGTGAAATAATGACAAGATACGGCTCGGCGGAGGAGATGGAGTGCTTGCTGCTGTGTGTCCTCGAGCTAAACTGTCTTTGTTTCAACTAATCCCCCGCTAAGTATAAACAGCACCATTTGCATACGTCGACTTATTCTTTATACGTGGATGCAAATACCTTTGACTGAAACTCATCTCTTGGTGCTGAAGCAAAGCCCCTGGTGCTGGTGTGTCTTAATGGCCGCCTTTGAGCACCCTGTGTGCTTGCTTGCGTGTGTGTGTTTGTGTGCGTGCGTGTGTGTGTGTGTGTCTGTTTTTTTAAGGGGAAGATCTCTGTCCACGCGGGTGTTGGGTACTTCTTAGAATTCGAAAGCGTATCGACCGGGTGCGTACGCACTTCACGGATACGCGCGGGTGCGTGTGCACTCTGCGTCTACCTGCGCGCCGCCGTTTCTCCTCGCAACGGTGTGATTGACAGCAGCCGTTAATAGGATTAAGTCCAAGTGGGCCCGAGCTCCCCTGTAGGAGTCTTCAAAGCCGCCCGTCGCCGGGGAGAGTTGGAATCGTAAAGAAAACCTGTATCTGCACCACGTGTGTGTGTGTGTGTGTGTGTGTACAGAGACAGACAGACAGAGAGAGAGAGAGAGAGAGAGAAAAGATTGAGTGCGGGAGAGCGAGAGGAAGCTATAAATGTGCGCAGCATTAACACGGAGGACACATGTAAATGAACAAGAGTTACTGAGCAAAGTGTTACCTTGGTTTAGCAGCGTCTCGGGGGGGGAAAAAAAAGAGAAAAGCTGCTGCTTGTGCTGTGTGGGGGCGGATAAGTTCCACAGGTACTATTTATTCAGTAGCGGTGAGCATATAAAGTCAATCTGAACATTTAGACCCACACCGATCTACAGGGAGAAAGGCGAGAGCGAATAAAAGAGTGATCACGGACGCCTCTATTTCAATGGGACCTCCGCTGTTTACAGTTGAACTGCGACCAACGAATCTGAATCTTAAGAGGAAACAAGCCTGGCGCGTTTACGCTTTTGTCCGTGAACGAGCGGCACAGGTGCTACGAGTAACATTCTCCCTCTCCCGGTGTCCCAGTAACACACAGAGCAGTGACGGGGAGAAATCACGATCCACACCAGAGCGCCTGGAAGTGAGGGCAGACGGAATTCAGCCATCAGCCGTTTTTTTTATAATTCCCCACCGGCGCCACCGTGGCGCGCGCAAATAAATTCTCCGTCAAGAATAAACAAAATATGTCGAGCTCCGCTTCCCTGCTCGCATAGGAGCGCTCCATGACATCACCTGGGCTCGAACGTTAAAATGCGTGTTAATGGACAATACATAAAATGGATTGCACCGCGGTGCCGGCCATCTATCGAGCCACCGCGTGTCGAGCGTCCCTGTGAGACGGCCTTAAGAACACGGTGTGGGATTTTGCCGTGTTTTTTTTTCTTCCGGGCGTGGAGATTAGTAAAGTGGGCATTTCCCGCGTCACTTACCGACGGCGAGTGGCGCGAGCAAAGTCGAGACGAAGAGCAGGCATCTGATCCACATGACGTCTGAGGTTGACCCGGAAGTAGATATGGCGGTCCTTCCTGCTGAGCCCAGACGTTGGTGCGGCGAGCTGTTTCTCTCACAGCTCAGTGTTGCTGACACCATACAGGCCTGCGAAATTGACACACAGAAAGGCTTTGCTCACTTGGGTGTCACATGATAACAAGTAAGAAGGGGTCATCTCCATGCGTTGGACAGTATCTGGGAAACGTACACGGGACGCTCTCACACGGGGTCACGCTCCCTCTGTCGCTCACACTGCACCGCCCAATACCCCGATGCGCTTACTCCCCGACCCAAATGTTTCAGTCGGTGTGACCTTGAACCCTTGGAATTAAAAAAACAATTTGCCAAGTAGTCACAAGGGAAAATGGCTTCATAGCAATGAACAGCATTGCACAATTCCCTAAAACGACAGCAGTTTGAAGTTATTATTCTCAACCTCAAATTCATTTCCAATTACCTGCTTT
>JAFBJU010000120.1:143544-210179 GCA_016785305.1 Colistium nudipinnis | reverse complement strand
TGATATTGTACTATTATTCCTGTATTAATCTTACGGCAGAGTGATATTTTAACCGACAGTAATCCATAAAAATAAATAAATAATAATAAAAAATAATAATAATAACCGACACTGAGAGAAATACATGGGAGCGAGAGAGAGAGAGCATGGCGTGATTAAGAGGCATAATGTTAGTTATCAAACCCTACAAAGAACTACTGGACAATTGGCACAAATGCACATTACACATGACAGCAGATGCCAAATAATCCATAGACAACATATCTGCGACGGCATCGCAAGACCGGACGCCTAATGTCGAAAAATGAAGAAAACAAAGCGAAAAACACAACATAATGGCCCCTTAATGTTCGCATAATGATGTGGCAGCCTGTAGCGGGATCCACTTCGCTCGGTATTCCACATCAGCATCAAAGTGTGAAATGTATTGATGTTCTAATCTAATTGTTCATTTCATGCTCTATCAGCGATAAACAATTAATAAGAGGACAGTCTGTGGGATTAGTTACAGTAATGACAGACTGGTAAGCATCACTTCTCCTTCTTTCTTTTTTTTTCTTTTTTCTAAACTGATTATGCCAACCAGCATTGTTCAATCACTTGCCCACCTGCTCGTCCAAGGCAACTAATTCAATCCCTTTCATTCCGCGTTGCCAGATTTACCCCCTTCTTCCACCGCGACAAACTCGAGTGTTGACAAACGCTCCGGTGCGCGGCTGTCGGCACATGGTTTTCAAGCCGGCCTTGGGGTCACTGCACGCCTCAGTTGGCGTGCCATCATCCTCGTTGAAGTCAAATGCATCGTTTCTCATAGGGGAGGTTCTAGGGTCACGTCGGCCTTATTTTGGGCCTAAATGTTGACCGTTCTCACGGGAGCCCGTGCCGAGCTCCAAATAAACCTGCCGGTGGAGTTTGTGCTTGTGTGTGGGGCGTATGTGAGTGTGTCGGAGAGAGAGAGAGAGAGCGAGAGAGAGGCTGCGGATTTCTGCGACAGCCAGGGACAGATGGAGAGAAGCAGACAGCCAGAGCCATGGGAAATATATCATGTGTAACAGAGACTATTGATCAGTGTGGCCAGGCCATTTTGGCCCAGCAGAGACGAGACAATAGCAAGTTAGCTCCATCATGTTGGGAAGGCAAATGGATGTTTGGGCCCAGTCCCTCCCTCAGATACGATTAAATAGAGAACAAGATTGGTATTTTTTTGGAATGTCGACAACACAAAGTGCCCGAGCGACACAGGCCTATCTGCCACCACCAAATCCACGCTCGACAGGCACCTGAGACAAAAAGCGTCCCGCTGCAGACGGGACAGATAGGCAGACACCCCCAGAGGCAGACAGACGTGCGCGGCAGAACCTCTCGAGACCGCCTCGTGCCGCAGACACGCAGCAGCCTCCTTTAAGGGGGTCAAAAAAATTAATAAATAAAAAATCACTCCATGGTTGGAAATCACTTGGAAATTATTGCGATAAAAAAAAAAAACGAGGAATGGATAATATCAACGTGTGATGGGGGGGGGGAATTAGATCTGGATTCCAGCCTAGAACTGTTGCTATGTTTTTTTTTAAATACGTCTTTAATCATAAATGTTTTTGGTTGTAAATTGTGGAGAAAAAAATGTTTCGACCTTTTTTTTTTGCCTTTCACGGCTTAACATATCTTACAACGCTGACCCGCTATAAATGTGAGGGATGTAGCTCGGAAATACGTGCACGGCCTTAGAATGGGGCATTTTTCCAGTTTTTGATGAGACCCCAATTTACCCATGTTTTTCCACTGACTTCCACCCGGGTCAAACTGGTGGCAAAGTTTGTTTTTTTTTGCGACCCAAGCAGGATTATCGGCCGCCTAAATATCGGGTGTAGAGTTTCTTCCATTGGGGAGCGATTTCCCAACCAATGCTTCCCGACCAATCCCCGATGGCACCTTAGGGATAGAATCACAACAGACTCCCGCGCCCCATTCGCCGCCGCTGCTTGAACAACCCGACGAGTTGACCCATTTTGATTGATTGGTCCCTAACTCGCCGGAGCGCGAGCTATCTGACCAGCTGTCCTCGGCGGGGACACGGGAGGCCCACGCGGACATATGGCCGGACGCCACCAGCCACAGCGTTCCGCTGTTCCATAATTCAAAGGCTCCTCCATCACACCGTATGCTCCAGCCGTTCTCGCCCATCGGCTCGCTAACCCCTCTCATGCTCGCGCGGCGGCCTCGAGCGGTTCCCGGGAATTACCCAAACTCAGATCGCTCAGGTTGCGTTTGTGTCTCCCATATGTTCGGATAATGACATCAGAAAAACCTGTTCCGTCGACGCGGGTCCACGGCGCGCAGACGAGGGGTGTTCGCCCCGAAGCCCCCCCCCGCTTTGTCTCATTATCTGAACGTGTTGATTGGTTCATAGCTTATGAATAAACAGGCCTGTAATGGCGTTAATTATCGGCGCACATGTGACGCGTTTACCCCCCGTGCATCGCCTGATCGCGCGCAGAAGGTTTTGGCAAACACCGTACGCCGCCTCTGAACGCACTTACTGGGGGAAGTGATGAAATAATCCAGTTTTATATGTTTTTTTTTTAAAAAGGCAACGCAGTATTTCCCATCCTGGGCCGGTTACGTCTCAGCGGAGATCCCGCCGGGCAGATAAGCAGCATCTGCATAGAACGGAGCAAAACATCCACTAATAAGCAGGATCAGACCAAAACAAATAGCCGTCCCCGGATCCAAGTCCTTTGATTTACCTGCTGCTCCCATCCATCCCTGCCCCAGTTATATCAGCTCGTGAAGACGTCGAGCAATTACTGCCGGAGTATAAACGCAGGGTACGTGTGCCTGTTTATTTCGGGCTATTTCCCAAGCCCCCCCCCACCCCAAGGTTTATGTTCTATACAATTTCCAGTCTCTTTGACGGGACAAAAAAAGACACCCGCTCTGGACTAAATTAGAGCGAGTTTCCGTTTCAGTGTCCGCTTCGAATCTTTACTTCCCAAAAAGGTCAGCTTTAACAGAGGCCACTACACTCCCGGACTATGTCGCATGCATCCGTGAACTCATTGATGTTGCGCTGATTCTGTGCACCAAGGCGGCCTGAGTGAGTGTGCGCGCGTGCCTGCGTGCGTGCGTGTGTGTGTGTCTCCCCTAACGAGAGTCCTGCCTGTCACCGCAGTCCTCATTCGGGGATTCTGTCTTTCACTAACGAGTGCTGACCGGACTGGGCTACCTTGTCAACGCATGCCACACACACGCGCGCACACACACACGCGCACACACACACGCGCACACACATGCCTATCACTAGGAGAACAGATGCACTAGTCCCTCAGCCTACAGGCAGAGAGTCTCAAATGCATCCATGCTGGGCGTGCCAGTGTGTGTTTGTATGTGTGTGTGTGTGTGTGTGTGTGTGTGTGTAATTTGCATTAGGAAAATCTGTCAACATAGCAGATTGTAGTGCTGTTAACAGGATATCGAAAGATAAAGACAATTCCAGTCATTTCTTGTCCATCCATTCTCTAATTTGAGAGAGATAGTCCTTTTGCAGTTCGACAGTTGAAAATGGAAACATGCTAAGCGGCGGTAAAAGAATTCAATCTAAAGGAAATATTTGTTGATTTGATGCGTCTGTCCAAAAAAATGATAACACCCTGATGCTTACACTGTATATTGAGACAATGAGTGCAGTGTTTATACTGCACATGAAGGCGGTTGTGCGACAGACTCTTGTCAGCTTGAGCATTGTTGTTTTCCCTAGCCATTTTTCTTCATTTAGCTTTTCCTCACCTTCCCCTTTCTTTCTTTTTTTTCTCCCCTCTCTTTAGACTCTGCAGTCGTTCATTCTTTGCTCTGTCGGAGAGAAGTCAGAGCGGAACAAAGCTCAGGGGGCCATGCACCATGTTCAGTAAAATGGCATGTGTCTGCCAAGCTACGGTAAATTACCTTCAGTTTGGCTTGCTAGGGTAGGTTTAACCACCGCGGACTATTTCCGTGTGTGTGTGTGTGTGTGTGCGTGCGCGTGTGTGTGTTTGCCATAAAGAAGTATGGAACGAGGTCATGTGGGTATCAGAGTGCAAGGGGTATAGGCAGTGTGGTAAATTATCATCAGCATAGGTAGATATGTTAGAGTGACCGCACGCACGCACGCACGCACGCACGCACACGCACACACACTCTCAGGGAGCTCATTTGGCAGTGTGGCGCTAAAGAGATGACTAATCAGGATCGTACCTTGTGGGAGTCCGGCCTGTGGCCTATAATGAAAGCCATACAACACGAGCACATACAGGCACATGCAAAACAAGCACTCCGCGCATTCCCAGTATGAATGACGGATGCAAAGAGACGCGCACAAACGCACTCAAACCACCGTGGGTGATTTTGAATGGAACCACCCGCCCTCCCAATTTGCCTGTGCCCATGACGCCCAGGATGCTGATTGGCAGTGAAGGGGCGTGACCAGGGGCCCAGGGAAAAACATGCCGTCAGCTCCGAGCAATACCGTCCAAGTCTTGCCGCGTACCGGCACATCGGCTCATCTGCGCTGTTGCAATGAGCCGTGCGCTTGGCGACGGGCTCACCTACAAGCCGGCTCACGCCGCATTAAAATCACAATTAATAATGAGTCAATGTCACACGCTCGCTGAACCTTAACGGGACGAGACAAACAGTCGCGTCAGCTCGTGTCCCTTCTTTTGGATCTACGCGTCGGGCTGATGTTGCCGGATGCGGCAGGGCTGCTCCCACTGGCTGTTTTCTGACAGCCGTGTGCGTGCGGGTGTGTGCGTGCGCGTGTGCAGGGCTCGGTGGGTGAGGGGCCGGTATACTGTAGGAATGTGCGCGATTTTCATTGTGCCCCGAAGACGATGGGCCTGGCAGGCAATTTATTTCATGCGGGCCCCGGTTGTAAATCCTTTGTGCGGTTTCGCAAGCGGACAACTGCAGAGTGCTGGAGTGCAGCCTTAAAGGTATAGGTCACCCTCCGCATGTGACATGTTTTGGTCATCCCGGTCCCAATTCGAGGTCATCTGAGTAAAGTCATTGGCAGCAGTTTAGCAGTGCATTCTGTTCTGTTGCTTTTCATTTGTATCCATCCTGCGTCTATTGTATAACATCATTTAATGAGTCTTTGTTTCTGTGACAGCAACTCAAGGCAGAAATTGCAGGCCACGAGAAAAAAAAAAAAGCGTTTGAATAAAAAAAAAAAAAAAGAAGAAGAAGAGAATCTTTCCCTTTAAAATCATTTTTCACTCAAACTAGTTCAGAGCTCTGGGCCGAGAGCCTCCTACTCTGCCTGCATGTTAGACATTCTATGCCCGTAAGAAAATTGTGTCTGGGGAGGCACTGGCTTTGACTGGACCACTGCAGTTTCCGCATGGCTGCCTCTGGCTGCTCCGAGGACGCTCCCAGAAATTCAATGCACTGAAACCACCCTGAAAATCGGCCGCCGCCGCCGACCTCGTCTGTAAGGCACTGCGGTCTGGATTCCTCATTGCCCGGGCGTAGACAAGGCGCTCTGCTCTGCTCTGAACTTTCGAATGCTCCAGTCTAATCAACTCCACGCACCCTGCGTCCCTCGCGAGGCCCCACGGGCTACGGCAGAAATGTGCGAGGAGAAGAATGGAACGAGGAAGAAGAGTATAGAGGAGAGGGGAGGCAAGGGGTAGAGAGCAGAAAATGAAGGATATTGGGGGGGAAGGGGGGGGGCGGCAGATGAAGGAGGAGATACATGGACGAGATATGGAAGGAAAAATAGGCTGAGGAAAATAGAGATGGAGAGATAGGATAAAGGAGGACTGACAGAGGGACGGGGGCAAAAGGATGGAGGAGGCAGCAAGAGAGAGGGAGTGCCAAAAGCGATTAGAGTGAGTTGAGGAGAATCTTAAAGCAAGTTAATAACCTAAAGGCATTTATCTTTTTCATTCCTGTCCATCTGTAGCACCTAATGTTTGGACAAAGAGCCGTAAAACAAACGACGTAAGGCCCATAAAGACGGGGGTGTAAAAAAGAAAAGAAAAAAGAAATCGGTTGTTGCTTACGATGGCGGCGGCACAAATACAGTACGTACAAAAATAAAATAGTGCAGCTCTGAAACACAATGGCCTACATGGCGTAAACACTCGCAGCATATCCTGTCAGAATTGGGCTGAGAATAGAATTGGACTTTCCGCTTTAATTACCATACAAAAGTAACATACCATCGTGTAATTAGTAACCAATCTGCAGTGACAGCACATCACAGCGCAGCTCATTTGCAGTTTTTTGAGTTTTTTTTCCCCTCTCTAGTCTATTTGTTTCCTGACACTATAAAAGAAACAAAAAAAAAAAAAAAATACGCGATGCGTCGACATTTTAGCGATTCATTGTATTGCATAAATAACGTAGCTGTTTCAGTAGCCAAATGCACAAAAAAAAAAGGAGGAGGAAAAGGTGACAGCAGTGCCGCTAAATGCTGACAACCCAAAGGCGCCGCTTGCATGGTCCACGGAGTATGCAGCACATTTTATCTCCAGTTAAAGCTAATGTTTGTAGTTTTTAGACTTTTCCTCACCTGTTTCTGCCTCTCAAAAATCCTTTTTCGCGCGCTGACTTGGAGTTTTTAGACTCTGTGCGGTGTCACATAATCAAGGCAGTGTACTTCATCGTAAGAGGGGATACAGATAAGCCTTAAGATTGTTATCAATTAAGATGAGAGCAAATGAGATGATCCTTTATTTATTCCACCGTGGGGAAATTCTGTTGGAAGTTCGTAAAAACAATTATGCAAATAAGAAAAGCGAACGATTAAAAAACGGGGAGGGGATCTATGTAATTAAAACCAAATATCTAGTAAACATCTAAATGCTTGGATATTTGTAGATTATTATTTTTTTTCATTATGATTAACAACAACTTCAACTACTTATGCCTAATTTGAGACACACACACACACACACACACATATATATATATATATATATATATATATCAAAGAATAAACTAGGATATATAGCCAGAAAATCACATACAAATTGCGAAAGAATTCGCAGCCATTCAATACCGCATGTAAATGCAGCAGGGTGACTCGTGAGGAGAAGTTAATGGTTTACGAAACCGCCCCTGATACGATCAATTATGTTGCTTTTTTACTCCCTCCGATTTATCCGTCGTCGTCCCCGTCATGCCACCCCGCTTGCCCTCCTCCACCGCCATCTCCCTCTCTTCCGCTCCGCCACTGTGCTCTAGACCCAGTACTGTCACAACGGATTCCGTTCAGAGCCGTGCCTTTAAAGCCAGAGGCAGAGAGAGGGCCAAGTTTGTGCGTCCGTGCGATTGCGTTTGTGGGAAACACAGAGAGACGGGGGGGAGAGAGAGAGAGAGAGAGAGAAAGAGAGAGAGAGAGAGAGAGAAAGTTGCGGCGTACAGTAGAGAGAAGAGCCACCTCAGCAGAGAAGGAAGTTGCATTAGCGAGGGAGGCAGACGAGCTGGCGGGCGATGGCACCCGTGGCCTAGATTTAAACCCTCGCGAAAGGGCCCCGGCTTGGGTAGCAGGAGAACACACTCCAAAGGTTCCAATGTGATTTTTGTTTAAGACGTTTTTCATCGGTTAATCTAGTATTTTTCAGTTCCTTTCACGTCCTCCCCTTTTTTTTATTTTGAAATCCCCTTTAATGGCCCTCCGTCCAGTCTCGTTCACGTCTTCGCTTTTGACCATTCCACCCCTTATTCTGCCTTTTTCTTTGAGTCTGTCTTTTCTCTCACGGAGCTTCCTCTGTCCCCTCCGTCACGCACCCGGTCAATCCACCTCCCTCTTTGGATTTGGATCTCTGTCTTCCCTTAGGTCCTATAATCCTGTTCTTCTCCATTTCAAAACCACCCCGCGTACAGGATGCTGAAGATACTAAGCACCAAAATAACGAGATTCTTATTATAAAGGCAGGTTATTTTCCTCTCCCAATGCTAGATAGATTCCACAACGTTCTCAGATGCACCCACACGTGCAAGCAAGCAAGATTTGTTCAGAGTCATCCAATTAAATTCAAAAACTGTTCAGAGTGTGTAGAGTTACAGATTTTTCGACGTAAGACAAACATTTGCCTCGTGCATTACAGGTAACAGATAAGATAACTGGGTATATCAGAGTCTTGAAACATTTATTTAAAAAGGCCTTTCTGGGGCGCATACGGGGCCCTGTTCATAATTTAATAATGCATAAGCCCCAGCACCGGTATATAAATATAAAAGGAGGCACTTAAAGCGGTATTGGACTGCAGAGAAAATGGCTCTGGAAATAAGCAGAGATCTAACAGAAAGGTGAGTACATTCATTAGCGGACTGTCACCTTGGCTCCTGCGTGAGAAAATGTGCTCGTGGACACAAAAGGGAATATATACCGATATAGAAGAGCGGCATGGAAACCAACAGTCTTTTTGAGCCACTTTGACGGCTGTGCCGAGGTGCGTAAAACGTCTGGAGACACATGTCCACAGCGAGGTGGGAGTTTGTCGGCGACAGCTTTCATTAGACGCTCCGTTCACCTCTCTGCAGAAACAAAAATCGAAGGGGAAAAAAAAAAAAAAAAAAAAAACCCCAACCGAAGAAGAGAGCCGCTTCAAAGTTCACTGGGATTGAAGAGGCCCAGCGGTGGTTACCCCGTGCGAGAAACGTACCCGCAACAATAACACATCAAGAAATAGTACCGTTCCCCCGCTGGGCTGTAGCTCAAGTTTGCCGGATGAAAACGGCTTGGCGAAGCATAAGGTTGAAGTTTAAACCCTAATCAGTACATCGAACAAAGGTGCAAATATCCTTCCCCCTTTTTTTTTTTCAATCCAACATGCGTCCAAACGAGACCGATACGTTTTGCATGCGCACTATCTATGCAAGCCTGTAGTGACCCCCGTCTGCGAGGTAACGGTGTTGTTTGGCGCACCGTGGCATTTTCGATATGCTGTATCCATCGCTTGTCCGAAAATAGCATAAAGCAGATGATACAAGGAGCTCCAGCAGGATGTATGGGGGCGGGGGTGGGGGGGGTGGGGGGTGTGATTTTGCAGCAATCAATGGAGACAGCAAAGGTAAACACAGAGCTAAATGCCAGCTATAGTGACTGCGCCGCCACAATATCACCTCTGGGGCGGGAGAGCCCAAATGACCCAAATCAATAGTCGAATCATTTCATATTCAAATCACGCAGGGTAGACGTGCGGATCGCATTGCAGTTTCGTGTCCCCGGAGTGCTGATGTGTTCCAATCAACAAACTAGAGCCGGGCAGACAGTCATTCGAAAAAGCCGTGGGCGGTCCGCAACCATTGCCGTGCATCATCCATTTAGTATGTTCTACCTATATGTTTATCTGATCCGCATATGTTGTCCAGATACATGGAACAGACTACGTTATATTATTGTAATGTGACTTAATAAATAAGAAAAGAAGAAGGAGGATGATTCCAGGAAGGGGGATGACCGTATTTACACACTTTGATTTGCTTTAAACTGGCTTTAAAGAGAATAGTTTTGTATCGTGGTACAGAACTAAGGAGAAAAGTATTATTTCCTTTAAAAAATATTATTTCTATCTATTATTTAAATAAAATTATCAAATCCAAATTAAGGTAACTGCGTTCCCAAAATATTACAGCCTGCGCTTCATCGATGCTTAATTGTGCTGGTGAGAAATGTTTGATGGATCGCATCCTGCTCCGATCTCATATTTGGGTTGTAGCCGGAGGGTCTTGGACATCGAATCCCCTTCGAAATTGTCGTAACGCTCGACAGATTCAAGTTCTGAAAACATGAGCTGAATGCATGTTGTTACGTTTCGACATTTGTGGTGTGTTAAAATGTTAAATCGCCCACGCGAGTAGTGCAAACCTTGTCTGAGTCGATAACGGCAGCAAAAAAAAAATGGAGGTAACACAAGTGCGCGACACTGCACCAACTGCCCGTTAGTGTTGGAACCTATGCGGAAGCGGCACAACAATTCTCTGCAGTATGCGGCAGGGACGTCTCAGCTGCTAAACATGCAGGGAAAACATCTGCCGGTGCATCTGCTAATCATCGCACCAAGTCCACTGGAAATACATTCACAATACAGTCAGCTGTACACAATTAGAGCCGGCGCATAAGCAGAACGCCACAAACAGGAGAGAGACACGGGAGGTCGCGCTGATATTAGAGGCCATAACTTGTTTTGTTATGTGCAGACTCCACACAAATGAGATGGCCTATCCTTCCAGGGATAGAGTGGCCCTAAATAGCTGCGTTCTTCCCAGTTGTTGACAAAATCATCTCTATGGACTATTCCCAGTTGTACTGTGAGCGTGAGCGTGTGCGTGTGCGAGCCTGTGTACATGTGACGCGGAGGGTGTGTTTGGGGTTGTACCAATACACTCAGGTGGCAATGTGTTCGTAAGAGGTGTAAGTGTGAGTCTTTTTTCGCACATGTACACACGCGCGTTTGATAAGGTGTGTGTGTGTGTGTGTGTGTGTGTGTGTGTGTGTGTGTGTGTGTGTGCGTGCGTGTGTGTGTGTGTGCGTGGTTCCGAGCGCAGGTGTGTGCACTCCCCTGGTGCCTTTTTCCTCAATCTTAGGGGGGAGAATATCACAAATGCACGAGGGACAGATAGGTATCCTGAGCGCAGTCAACAGGATACGGTGCGACGAGACCGCACGCGTTAACAATAAACACAACAGGCCGACAACCAATAGACGCAGAGGATTTATCCTGACCGTCACGGAATCCGCCATTCAAAGCTTACGTAAACCCTCGGATCATGTGATTTATTTAGCGTGGCTCGTTGACCAAGGAAGAGCACTTTCCTGTTTGCATGATTGGCTGGACGCGCACAAACACACACGCACACGCACACGCACACACACACACACCACGGTCCCAGATGAACACAGTCACACCTGGGAGCCGAACGGGACGGCCCACACAGTCGTGCACGATCGGGCACAGAGCTGGAACATTTAAAGGTTAAGTGGCCAGAGGTCGAGGCCCCGATGGATTTAAAACTGCCACAACTTTCCCAGCTACAGTACCACTCCGATTTTTAAACCGTGACCTTTCAGTCACAAGCTCATTTCCTCCGAGCCTATCTGTTACTGCGGGTCAATACATGAGTGGTAAGGCCGAATGGGAAGATGGTGTACTGAGATAGTCATGGTCTTTCACCGTGTCGTAGTCTGTCCCTCGTTCTTACACAAGAATCTTTTTACGGTTGGATAGAATTACAATTTTGGCTGTTCTTTAATTACTGACTGTTTCAAAAAGAAATTCTCCAACAAAAGAATGTCTTCGGATCATAATTAGGATTTCAGTCACTGTATTATACTGTGGATTTATCCCCCGGCTTCAATAGACTTAAAGACAGAAGATGGATGAACTTTTTGAGTGCTGTTTTAACGGTCGCCCCGGCAACGCTATTCTCATCCCTCAGTCACCTCCTCCATGACAGTATCCGTCAGGACTACTGTTTCAGGGACATCTGCTTCATGCCCAGCCCTCGGTTTGTGTATGCACGCGTGTGGCCGAGTGGGTTTGTGTGCGTGCGTGCGCACATGGGTGCCCATAAAGGGAAGAAGGCTGAGTCTAATTGCAAAGGCCCATCTGCTGATTCTGGGAAACAGGCTTGCAGACACAAATAGTAGAGACAAAATTTTCCCGGGCACAAACCCACACTCGCACGCACGCACGCACGCACAAACGCACGCCACAAGTGCCCGCCTGAAAGCCTTCAACTTGGAGCCTGGACAATCTGTGACCATTCTCTGGCAGCTGTGTGGACGACATTGACTGGCACGGTTTACAATATGGAAAGTATTGTCTCAGAACAAAGGCCTCTCCACTCAAGGCAAAGGTCACATCATCAGACAATAAGCTTGTATGGGGGAGGGTTGACGGGGGAAAAAAAGAAAGATTCTTTTTTTGTGCAATCGTGAGCCCATGTGTGTGTGTGTGTGTGTGTTTAATTCCTGCGAGGTCTGCCACAGCTGGACCATAATAATCATTTGAATTAGTATTTTCTTTTACAATTCATTATATAAGTAAAGTTCAATATATACACACATAGTGTATACACACCTTGAGATGTTATACGTAATTGAATTGAATGTTCTACATCAGATTCGAAAAAAGTTTTTGTTATGTTTGTTATATTAGAAAATTATACATTTTCTACCAATAATTGATCGTGCAACAAGTGTTTTCTTTAGCTTTCATCCAGCAGCAAAAATCTGATTTATCACAATGCAGATCCTAAAATGTTGTCTTGGTATCCTTCTTGGCCATATCACCCAGCCCTAGACATAGATTGTATTTCCTCGTTCTTTGTTTGAATATAATTAGTGTATTTTAGCATTGTCATAAGTAGAGTAGACGAAGGGCGCGTATTTGTGCACGGGGAGTGGGAAACACCTGTTCCAGTCAGCCAAGAGTTCCCGCACATCCCCCATATGAAGAATGATATGTCCCCTTTCCTGTTGTTCTTTCTATTCAGTCATTGTTCCCGAACAAAATAAAGACAAAATGCAGCCCCTCAGAATCAGATTTCCAAAAAAAAAAGTTTCCATTGTCATATGAGAGTCAAGGAAGGAAAACATGCAGGGTAATAGAGTACAGGACAGGAAGTGTAATAAAATGACCATACAAGCTCACATACACTTCCTCCCACAGCATAGCCACACACACACATAGACAAACGCGCGCACACACACACACACACGCTCAGATGTTAATCAAAAGAAAAACAAGAAACCGCACTGACCCAACAATTAAATCTTTTTACAAAGCTGATATTCCAACGCTATTTGTTTAACATGCATCTAAAAGGGTTTTTTTTTGTTTATTCAAGTGCTAGAACACTTCACTGAAAAGGTCCTTGGGCAATAAATACATAAACTCAACTAACTACACTACAAACAGCCACCCACAAAGAAGGCAAAAGAGAGAGAGAGAGAGAGAGAGAGAGAGAGAGATAGAGCCCCATCATTCACATTAATCTGAAGAAGTTCAATCGATAACGAATGGGATCCCATGAAAACATGGCCTCGGGGGTTTTGTACGGCAAAGGTGCAACGTATTTCTCCTCTCGGTGGAAAGAAACGAATGTCTGCCAGACACTTTGATTAGCTGTCAATACCCAAGAACTGCACCCTCCACTAGGATAAACTGAGCGTGCAATTCATCAGTCAAACTCTAGGAGACAGCATTCCTAATTAAAAAGGAGCTCGTAAATTTTGACATTTTACAGGTCCGGCTCAGCTTGTAAATACACTGTAAATAAGTTGCCGTGAGTGGCTTCATGGGCAGATGAAGGTCTGGGTGTGCGGTTAAACTCCTCGTCGTGCATTTAAGGAACAGCGAGCGGAGTGCAAATCATTAAATATGTGTTGCATATGCCAACCACTCTATTCTATTTTATTCTATTCTATTTCACTGTTCATTGGTAGTCCATGCCTTTTTTTTTTTCTTTGTTTCTTTCTTTGAAGCTCGCTGGGTCATAGCTGATTGGATTAGCAGTTTGAGAGGACACATTTGTTGGGCCAATTAGAGCACTTCCTGGCACAGATGGACCCTTGAGATCTCCAGGGAGAGCGCCGGGTCTTATTTGGGTTCTAAAACAGCTTTATGCATACTGTAGGGTTGGCAAAAACAACACACCAGGTGTGCATATAGGGTTGCGTGACTATGTTTAAATATATACTGTTTATATATATACAGTATATATATATATATATATTTTTTTTTGTGGACAGAATGCTCTGTCAACATCAGCCACATACACATTTTCTTACCTTTTACAACGTTCTTTGCTTTCTCACAGTAGAATGAAACCCCAGAGAATCACATATATATATATATATATATATATATTTTTTTTTTTTGTGGACAGAATGCAGTCTGTCAACATCAGCCACATACACATTTTCTTACCTTTTACAACGTTCTTTGCTTTCTCACAGTAGAATGAAACCCCAGAGAATCACATCTCAATGGCAGCTGGACGCCGTAGTCCTGGAGAGGCAGACCCAGAAACAGAGAGAGAGAGAGAGAGAGAGAGAGAGAGAGAGAGAGAGAGACCCAGAAACAGAGAGAGAGAGAGAGAGAGAGAGAAAGAGAGAGAGAGAGAGAGAGAGAGAGAGAGAGAGAGAAGGGGTGACAGAAAGGCAAAGGGAGAGGGGGAGAGGGAGAGAGAGAGTGAGAGAAATACAGAGGCGGTTATTTGAGCACAGTGAACTGAAATCCCGGTCGTTTTTTTCCCCCAATAGAGACAGATAGCCATAATATGCAGTGAATGGGGGGGGGGGGGGACAACATGAGAATAATGCCCCCCCCCCCCTCCAGCCAGATTGTGTGAATAGCCATAACCCACTCAAACCCCAGAGCCAAACACATTCACCAGCCATTTTTCTTTTTTGCTCATGATCGCTGGTTTAGTGTTTGTCCATCTGCGTGTGCTCGCGCGCGTGCGCGTCTGCTCTGCCTCGTAATGACCTCTTAAGTGTCACGGTATCAAAGTCCATAGTAGTCCATCTCGGTGTTTGCGGCTAAAAAGCTCCTTTATGCCTTGGTAACTGGTTTATATGGGTGGCAAATGCCGGAGAGAGACCATTTTTCAGAAAGGGGAAATTGCTAGCTCTGTTACTAGAATGCAGAGTAGCGGATATTCACACATAGGATGTGTCTCCTATCTTTTTCCTCTATCTGTGCCGTGTCTCATCTTTCCATTTTCCAATCAGCGCCTCCCATTGTTTCCCCAACACTGTTTTCACTTCTTCATGGTATCGGCTTTTATTTGGACAAACCTTCCCTATCTCCTTTCTCGCTCTCTCTCTCTCTCTCTCTCACACAAACACACACACACTCACACACACACACACTCTTTTCCAACCCACGACCTCACCTGACCTAACTCTGCACCGTCATAAACTGCACCGGGCTCAATCGCAATGTGACACCGCGTAACTCGCGCGCGGGCATTGCAACGTTGGCTTTGTGTGTGCTGCTCACGCCGCGTGCGCTGTCGTCGACGTTTGCATGTGTGTGTTTGCTGTTTAGTGAGGCAGAAATAAGCGCATTAGCATACAGTAATACGCATAAACACACGCGGTCACACACACGCATCTATAAGGGGTGTCAGGGCCTGGACCCTCCGTGCGGAGCCGTGCGCAGTAATTGGGTCCATTAGCCAGAGCAGGAGAGCAATGTCGCTACGGTCGGGTGGGCCGAGAACTGCAACGAAGACACAGATTCACTGTTCGGCGTTTGTGTTACAGGCATGTATCCATACACCAAGACCTCTACGTGTCGGCACGCACTGCGATGCCGGAGAATCGCCAGCGGCGGCGGAGCACGTAGGACCCAAAGCTCCCCCACCTCTTCGGCACCTTCATTCAAGCCTCGCCCTCCCAGCTCAGGACGCGGTATACATTATTCACACGGGGCCGGTCAACAACGGAGGGATCAATGATTGAGGGACAAGAGGAGGAGAGGCGGAAAAGAAGCGGGCTCGGGCGCAGAGGCGAGGCGGCGGAGGATCAAGTGTGCGCAAGGTGGGGGACTGGGGGGTTCGCGTTGAGACTTTTCATCCGGGCTCTTTTATGTGAACAAGTGGAAAGCGGGGAGAGAAGATTAAAGATGCAGCCGGCGAGAAGTCCACGCACACAACCAAGTGATGGCACACAGCGGTTCTACTGAAAAAACATTACACTTTGCCTATGGCCACATCAGACCATTATGCATTCATATTTGATCATTCTACATGTCGTGGTGTGCAGCATGTGTAGCGTTCATGTTCGGTGCTCATGCAGAAAAAGCGGCGTCAAGATGTGGAGGTGGGGTTTCCACGTGGGTGTGTGGATTTATTTCATTTGTATGTTTCTTTCGCTTAATCAGCGCTTGCCAGTTGCGTCGATATTGCAGGGGGGGCTTTTTTTGGGGGGGGGGATGTACCGCCCCCCAAATATTGTGAATACAAATGTACTCTTGACGTTTGCGGACGTATCCGTGTTCTTGTCAGGCACCAGGATTTGAGCGGGCGAGAACCACAGTGGCAACGTCAGCCGGGCCGAACATGGTTTCCCCCACCAAGTGTCGCCGCGTTTCCCTCGCCTTGCTCGTCGCTCTTCCCCATTCCATTAGAAATGTCAAGTTGTGATTTACTCTGTGTTAGTACCGAAAAACCTCCTCGTGCCGGCAGCTCAGATTTCAGGTCCCCGCTCTATGCGATAGGACAACCTTCGACAACCATTTTGAGAGCGGGTTGAGGTTTTCGGCACGTCGCGGAGAAGATAGAAAACGAGATTTTTGATCAAACGAGGGAGAGGCGGAGGGCTCCTCAGAGAGCTGCCGGCGGAGGAGTGAAGGAGAAAAACAACAGACATACAGAGAGAGATTTCGATGGGATAATGGTGAACGCTTACAGCGTTCACGATGGAGCAAAAGAGCGGCTCTGATGGATGCTGACCATTTTTTTCTCACCGTGAAACAATGATGTTTTTTCTATTATGAGCGCCAGTGGTTGTATTGATGCGCCGTGTCACCCCCCATTACTCATGAGCGCGCTGTATGTAATTAGGATGACTCCACTGTACGCTTTAATGACGGTCTGGCCATGTATTACCCTTTGTAATTATGCCTTCGACATCAGACTGCGCCAAAGGACACCGGAAATGGCGCCGTGGGAATAAATGGCGCCTCCAAATGAAGCCATGGAAAGGGCGGGGTCCACTCTATGTTCATTTTGAAAAAAAACCACAGTCCTCCCCCTGGGCTCCAGCGAATTCAATACAAGCATAAATAATAGGAAGCAATGGGGTATATGGTCTATCTGGGCGTAAAATTAAAGATGCTTGTCTGTGTGACCCACATAAATCCTTGAAAAACGGCAGAGAGAAAGAAAGAAAGAGTGGGAATGAGGAAGGGAGGTGTACGAAATGAAACAAACAAACAAAAAAAAAAACGGGTTGATTTGTCCAGTTATTGTGAACCGTTGAACTGTAATAAACTGTACTCAACCCTGGACAATGGGATCTTTCAATACATGGGTGCACAATACGCGCCCAGACACTCTCGCATAAAGAGAAAAGCACACACACCAACGTATATCATTTCAACCGCAAACGTGGCTCCAAGTAATTGCCTTGCACCGGTGTTCCACAAAAGGTTGAATTCGAAACACCAAATATAATTCAACAGAGGGCTTACCTCGGCACACGCTCACTCTACAACAGAGGCCCCCGGACCAATGCCTTCTCATTGTCGCCCCCGACACGTGTGGTTGATGCACGCACACACACCATCTGAGCGAAGGGCCAATCGGGGGGGCTCAAAACGCACCTAAGCACACCGCCGGAGAGCGTGCATACAATTTCTCACATGGTTAGGAAACCGACGCGCGGTGCGCGCAAGTGATTGCTGCAGGCCCACAGGCCAGCGTGGTGCTCATCTGTCTCGGTGTGACACTATCAGGATCCCCTTTGCAAAAAACGCAGCGGTGGTGAAATGCTTTTATGGCAAAATGTGAATGACATGTCGGGGGCAAATTGGCGTGCGCTGATTCACGCCAAAAGGGGGCACGGTGCCTTTTCTCTCCCTCTCTCTCTCTCTCCGATGAGTTGTCATGTCCTCGGCACTCAACCCAACCGAACCGAAACCTCACCGCTTACGTCAGAGGCGCATGTTTTGAACGAGCCGATCCGAGCACGGCACTCACACAAGACTATTCACCAGCCAGCCAAAAAATGGGATTCAACCCAAGGCTGAGTGAGGTGCTGTATTTACACTCGAGTCAGGGTTCGTCAGCTCGCTAACACGAGGGGTGGTGGGGGGGGGGGGGGGGGGGGGGGGGGGGGGGGGGGGGGGGGGGGGGGGGGGGGACACGAAACTGCACACACAAAATGTAAACACGCATTATCGAGCCATCGATCGCATATGGTTAATATCTTTGTACCATGAAGCATGACCACCCGGTCCTCCTTGTCCTCCTTTGGCCTATCGTACTGCGCCGTCAACAAAGCTCCAGATCAATACTCCCTGGCACATATTCTCACTGGCAAAGACTTGGAAATGAAAATGAAAAACCATTTGATATCAATCAGGGTCACAGCTGTGCCACCAAACCAGGCACAATAAATGGCAATATTATTATTATTAATATATATTTTTTTATTTACCATCCAACGACCCAGTGGCATCGGAGTACTCCGGGTCCAATATTTCACCCGGCTTTATGCTGAAAGGAACCAGATGAACAGGGGAGTGGAAGATGTATGTAATGCAGTTAAAGTAAAAGCCCAGTAAGCAGGAAATTTAAGAGGGGCCTGGGGATGATGGTATTACAGCAGGCGCTGATTGTGGACAATCTGCTGCAGAAGAAAAAAAAAAAGATATGGAAAATATCATCGGACGCAGTATGGTGGAAACAAGAGGCGTGGAAACACTCGAACGGCACGAGGGCATGGAAACATCTCGGCAACTTATCAATCTGCTAACAATCTGTTCGAGGTAAACGGTACTTAAAAAAAGCAATGTCATTGCAATCAGGCCAGAATTCCCCTTGCATTGTCTCAGTCGCGGAGGTCTGCCGGCACGGCCCTATAGTCGCAAGTCTCTCAGACAATGCTGCATTTTGAGACCCATGCTAGAGTTTCCTCCGTTGATAAGAAATCTTGTGTGGTGCCCGGGCACGGAGAGATTTGTGCCCCCAGCCCTGCGGTGACCTCATTGTTCATTGCCCCATAATTCAAATCTGCGCCGCTGTGTTGCATCACATTGTGTATGACTCACTTCCGAGCACCCCATTCTCCCAACAAACACGGGCCTCGCCGTTGCGCGCTAAAGCCGGACGCACAGACAACACGGCAGAGAATTTCCCCATCGGTGCTGCGGCGGCTGACTTGAGACTTGCATATATGCGCGCTCGCGCGCACGCGCACACAATCAGCCACAAACGCACACTGTTCCAATGGACTGGGCTGGTAAGAAGGAAGGGGGTTGAGGGCTATTGTAAACGATTTCCTGGGGAGACCAAAATAATCGGCAGACCTCTGAGTGAGCGTCTTACAATCACTCCGGCCTTGTGCGCCGATTCTCCATTCTGCTCCCTAATGGCACTGTGTGTGTCACTAAACATACAGCTGCAGGCCATGTCTGCGTGGCTCTCTACGGGTGTGTTCACATTCACGGAACAAACGCGTGCACGTGTGCGGCCGTTTCTATTGAGTGGTGACGGGGGAGGGGGGGGGGCACAGGAGGGTGAAGGGCACCGAGAAGATGTGACGCCGGGAGATGTGTTGACTGGTAGGACCAGTGTTTTGTTTTTTCTCTTTGTGAAAGAGACACAACAGGTATTGGATGAGTGATCGGTATTTGCAAGAACAATGGACTGTTGATACGGTAGCAAATATGGAAAGCAGCTGCTTAAACATGGAGATCCGACGGCAAGGGCCAAACGGAATAATTCCATACGTAAACATAAACAAACATGTTATTAAGAAGGTGATTGCAGACTGTGCACAACAGGCCTTGTGTCAATGTCAGATAAAACCTCCTAGTGTTATTCTTCGCATTATTAGCCACAATAATTGCACAACCCCTTATCACAACTCCGCACTATACTTTCAGAAAAGCATAATAATAATAACTGTCATCACAGCCCCATTCAAAAGATTATTACCTCGTGTTTTGCAACCAATAGAAGCACAATAGATTTTTTAAAAAGTCAGCGATGCCAAACGTGAAAGCGAGGCTATCTACTAAAAAGAGAAAAAAAATAAAAATAAAGAATAAAACTGGTCAAACTAAATAAATAAAAGCCTATCTTTGAAAAAAAATGTGAAATGTGATGTCAATTTTACTCACCTAAGCCTCTTAGATCGATCATTCCAGAGGAAAACGAATGAGGTGGCGAAGTTCAAACCAGCCACGAAAAAAAAAACAGGTGAATATTCGCACAATTTAATATTTGCTCTCCTAAAAGTCAGAAATAGAGGGTCCGGGGAGAGGGAAAAGTACACGGTCCCCTCCCCATGATTTTAATATCCAAATAAATTGATTACGGGGTCATTTACACGGATGGATTTCTCAATCACGGCTATGCCACGTGAGACGGATCACAACCTAAGGTCATAAGGATTGTCTGTTTTTAATTTGACTTTGATTAAAAAAGGCTGAGATCAAACCTTTCGTCTCTCCTTCACCAGCTTGCAGAGGCGTTTCTGACTTTGCTCACACTACCGACTGCTTATCGCAACCTGTTACCTGTTAAATGTCAGCTGAACATAACGCTGGACCAGGGAGCAATATCACCACGCCACACACAAGCGGCCCAGTTAATGCTCAGCCTAAGCGGTCATGCCGCAAAAATGGACATTTCCTCCAATCAACACACAAGAAATCGGTGTGTGTGTGGCGGTTTGGGGCAGGAAACCTTCCAACAGATCCATATTTAGGTGGAGTAAGACATCTATCTCTGGAGGGCCATTCTAGTCGATGCCATAAGAGCAATGAGACAGAGAATACGCCGAGGAACGGCAGCAAGGCGTCTACTGCTGTTTCCCCCCCTTTCCCAGGCACACATCTAATCAGGTAGCAAAGTAACCGCGGAGTCCTCTCGCATGGATTGACCCTCTAATAGGGTTGAATGATATGGGGAGGCCAGTTTCACGCATTCGGAGAGGTGAACTGAGCCGATAGCTCCGGTTGATGGTGGAGAGAGCACGGAGCCGGGGTTATTCTTTGAGGGGGAGGCGAAGGCTGGGAGGAAGGATATGTTAACACATGACCGAGTGCTTTGGGTGGATGAGGAAGACGGGCTCTGGATCTGGCCTCATTATTTCAATACGGGAGAGAGATGTCTGGGGCAGGAGAAAGGCTTTTGAATTAGGTTAAACTCGGCACACAAAGTGGGGTTGAGACTAGGATTGTGAATCATCGCGGCATTAGGAAGTAGGAGTGAAATTCAACGGCTTGCTTTCAATAAAACCTAATATTATTACCCGAGCACTGAGGATTCCCCCTACACCACCCCCACCCCCCCACGCCGCTTAGACTACGAGAAAAGACAATTTATTTATGCAGGAGGGTTGGTCGTCTCTGCGAGCACAATAAATATCACCTTCTGTTTATCTACAAGGCTTTCTGACACGAACCTTTACCTTGCCATGCATAAATTAACTTAATGGAAGACTTGAGCCCAGAATTGCAAATTCTTCAGAAAGCGCTTGTTAAAAGGTTCAATGTGGGCCCCCGTAAACAGAATGAATGGCTCCAGTGCGGAAGTGAGACTTTTACGACCCCTTGATAAGGGAAATAGAAACGTCAGGGACAAGCATAGCGATGCTCGAGACACGACTGATTTTACGCCCGCTCGTCTTCATAGTCAAGTATGTCGGTGTTTGTTTTGGTCCGTCTCAAATGGATCATGATGTCGGCGGAGGTTTATTTTATTTACCTCGTGATTGCAGTGTATGTATGATCCCCTGCTTAACGACTCGCACGCCGCTCCCCGTCACAGGATTAGATACTGTTATTGTAGCCATCCAAACATCGTGTTACGTTAACAGCTCCGAACAAAGAAAATCAGGCCCTCGGTTAATCAGGCAGAACGATCCACAGCCCTCTTAAATTTCCCCCCCCCCCCCTCGCGCGCGCATCAAAACAGGTGAAATGAATGGGTGACTTAATTATCGGAGGACAGACAGACAGACAGACAGGCAGGCAGACCCACAGTCAGCAGATCGCTTGATTGCTGCTGTTGCACATTAAACAGCTTCAGGTGCTTCGGTGACGTCACGGTGCTGTGGAGGGGGAGTCATCAGTGGACGTGCCACACGGCCGAGTGACACGACGTGCTCCCCCCCCCCCCCCCCCCCCCCCCCCCCCCCCCCCCCCCCCCCCCGGCCGAGTGACACGACGTGCCCCCCCCCCCCCCCACACCCCCCACCAACTCCCCACCACCACCTCGCATCCATGGTGTGACGTCGGATAAACATCCTGTCATTACACAAAACAGATCCTCACAGAGAAGTTAACTAGAGCTTCCGCTCACGGAAGGAAATGGAAATAACCACCGATTCAAATGAACACGTGTGAAGGAGAAACGCCAACCACGCAGGAAACTACCAAGCACCTTTTGAGTCTACGTTCTTCCCAAACTATTCGGACAAATGAGCCGTCCTGCATACAAATGCAACCACAGGACGGCGGGATCACCGAGGAGCAAGCAGATGCACTGATGACAGACGATTCAGTGGTATTCATCTCATCCACACACATAATAATCTCCTTGGAGACCGGCCCTGTGCTTTAACAGATGCTACCAAAATGGCAGCCGAGCAAATCTATGTTTAAAAAAAGAGAGAGAAAAAACTGATATAGACGTTCAGATAACTGCCTGCGCTGACCGTTCCTCCTCTACCCCCCCCCCCACCTGCTCCGTGGGTTCCTCGGAGACACTTTTTCTGAGCTGCGGCGTTCACAGGTGAGTCAACACCGTGTCAACCACTCCTCCCAACAGAGCCCCTTTTCAACCCTTTATATTGTACTCTTCACACTGACATCTACACCGAGAGTTAGTCCACAACATCCTTGCCGAGAGTCATTTGGATGTTGAGTAGTGATTCAAAGGGCCACTCCGCCACCACGCACACACACACACACACACACACACACACACAGCGAATGATCACACAGGGGTGCTTTGTTTATCCAGACACCTTTTTTGCAATTATTCAGAGGGCAGCCGACTTACGTTTAACCTTATATATCCTACCGTTTATTTACAATATGGAGTCACAAAACTAAGACACCACATTATTTGCTTCTTCTTTTTTTGTAATTGGACAGCTTGCTGATTACCATTTGTGGTCATACAAAAAAATTTTGGGTAAAAAAAAAAAAAAAAAAAAAAAAAAAAAAAAAAAATCTGAGACGTGCTGCCTCTTCTTAGTTTGGTCGGTGATTGAATAAAATGTGCAACCTTCAGTAGTTGTTTTCAGTTGCACATCAAGGTCATGTGTAGCCCACTGACGCCTCTGGTGTAAATAAGAGACATGGCTTTCACTCGTGGATCCGCATGATTGACGTATCCTGGGGTGCACCGGCCTGCTGGAGGCTGCTTCTTTTTTTTTTCTTGTTTCTTGTTTCTTTCTTCCTCCAGAGTGGCTAGATTTTCTCTGGTTATTTTTATATTTTGATCGTTTCACACTGCGACCGACAAAGCAGCACAGCCAGCAAAAAATAAATACGAATTGGCATGTGCATTCCCACATACTACTCCACCGACAAGGCACATGAAAAACCTGAGGAGGTGAACACTTGAGTCTATCCGTCATCCATCATTCCAAAGCATGCCATTTGTCATTGCGCGCTGCAATGAGCCAGACACGCGGCCACAGAATAATAATTATGGGTAAACCCCGGACGGGGAGCAGTCATGGGATAATGTGATTGCATTGATTATTTGCCGGAGAGGCAATGTATATCATTGGTTAACACTTCGCCTCAGCGACCGTCTCACATGCGAGCGACGCCCATCCAGCCGCAAGCCTCCGGACCATCGTCCCGTCCATGTACATGAACATTACATTCGTCCTTTAGGGACCGCTTTCCTGCCCCCGTATGTGCAATGATCGCAGGCCACATTCCCATGGGCATCCGTGAGAAGCGAACGCCATATAGCTCGCCGAGCAGGTTAGTGACACACACACGCACACACATACAGGTTGACGTGTCGAGATGTACCAACACACACACGCGCATACAAAAATCGACATCATTTGTGAAGACATATAAAGATGGGGGGGGTCCTTACCGTATCCCATGTACACACACGCATCCAGCGCCGCGCACAGCCAGAAATAACCTTTCATCCAGTCCCCACAGTGGAGGTGGTGGATATATATATATATAAATTCAGATCTTCCCCGGCCGACAAATTATCTCTGTGGTCGATTGCCTCGATCCATAGGCGGCGGAGTCTTGGTGTCGCAAAAACAAACAAAAAAAAACAACAACAACGACACCTTGGCGAAAAGGCGGGAGGAGGGATTAAAGATAAAGGTGTAGCGGAGCGGTAGCCGTGCCGTGTGCTTAGTATCCCGATGATCGGCGCTCTCACGCGGGAGGGATCGTGTCCGTGTAAACGCACTGAGAGCAGTGGAGTGCTGGGTGAGCGCGCTCTCGCTCTCTCTCTTTCGCTCTCCCTCCCTCCCTCCCTCTCTAGCTCTCTCTCATTTTTTTACTTGTCTTACTGACTTCTGCTGAAGTCCACGGGAGCAGGGTGTAGCGGAGCAGAGGACCGTGGTCGACACCCACCCACACGCACTAAACCACACACACACACACGCACACACACTCACAGAGAGAGGGAGAAGGGTCAGAAATGACAAACCAATTTGGAGTGTCGGTGGATGCTCGGGTGGATCAGAGCGCAGCCCGGCGAGAGGAGCGCAGCGCTGCAGCCGGGCGGGGAGCCGAGGCTGGGGTGAGGAGGGGTGAGGAAGAGAAGGGGGGGGGTGAGTGCGCGATGGTTCTTGCCCGGGGGATGCAGGGAAAGGAAGAAGGGAGATGAGGTGGGGTGTGTCTGGTGGAAAACGCGGCACTGGATTTGACTCCTAAATCTCTGGACCTAGGGCTCCACCTGCCGTGTGAAGACACACACAGGGGCTCCCGGACGTCTCACGGTTTCCCACACACAACTGCACGTTCAACAGCCGAACGGGGAGAGTGCATGTGACGCAAGGACATGAATGGTGTTTATTTTTTTGTTATTCGACATGAGCTGATGTGTGATTGCGTAAGTGCAATTTGGGTGACAATAGCCCTCCAGTCATTGTCGCATTCACAGCCAAAATAACGAGCAGAAGGAGTCCTCGCGTATAGGGCTGCTCACAACCCCCAGGATTCCAATTACCGTAAATGTGTTCCTGTGGCTTCCCAGACCCCAGATTGGAATTAAGAAAGGCAGCAGTTAAACATGGAGATTATAGTTTGCTCGGTGGAGGTCAGACTGGGCAAACCTTGATATCACAATGGTGACAAAACCTTTTCGCAGCAAATGGTAGGGATATGTGAGAAAGTGTGTGAATTGTTAAAAGGAGCCGATCAAAAATAGCTTTAATGTTCAAAACATTTCTTCCTAATTAAAAAAATAACAATGTGGAAAATCTTTTATATAATCAGACATGTAAAGATAAAAGTCTGAGACTTTTTTTTCCAGAGCAGCAGTTTTGCTCCAATGGCAGGCTGGCGTATAATGAGCACTTTTGATCATAATACGTCCTGGTTTTACATTAAAAAAAAAGTGTGATATGAAATGATAAGTGATGATTGGCCAGTGAAACACGATGATAGGATTACAGCGGGCGCGCTCCTTTTTTCCCCCACTGGGATGAGCCCTCTCGGCGGCTGAAGATCAGAGGGTGACATGCGCAGTGGCCGGAGCGCGCGCACAACGCTGGGGGTGAACCAAAGCGCTCGGCTTGGCTCCTGGTGTCGTGCCGTCTGTGAATAAGCTGTTATGACTTGTCCCTCCGGGGAAGTGTCATTCTCGGTGACCGGTGAGGGCGGCCTGAGCTCCGGGGAGGCGGCGGGCGTGCTGTAGGTGGAACTCAGTGGGGACCTGTTGATATCCCTCCGGCGCCGCAATGGAGGTGAGGAGAGGAGAGGGGCTGTCCGTGATGTCCGTCTGTTCGTCACAGTCATAGACCTAATGTGCCCGGGTCATTCTTTAAAGGCACATTAGCCGTTTATTTCTTTTTGATAGATTCACATCAAATTAGAAGCTAATTGACACGTGTAATTGCTGTACACCAGTCTTGTTTTTTAATGTATTTATTCCGGAAGCGTTAGCAGTCCGCATTGCTGTACTATCAACAGGTATAGGAGAAAGATTTCATTAGGCCGCCGTGAAGGGCGTATTTAAGTACCGAGATATCCATCGAGCCTATCAATGGCCCCTAATTGGGTTTCAGATGAGATGTTGTCATTTCCAGCCCCTCGTTTTGCAAATCAAATCATGTCACTGCTATCATACTTTGAAGCAACACAGGCGGGCCCTCCAGTCAGAATGGTCGGGAGGCCATGTGTCGCTGCTAATTAACGTCACTGGCTGATAAAGCCTTTTGGGGAAGATTTAAATCCTGCTAAAGAGCATTAGTTGGCAAGGAAGGAGCTTGCAAACAAGCATGGCACAGGTCCTCGGGGCGAGGATGTCGAGGTGAAATGATACGTGCTGCTGAACCAAATGTGGTCCGTGCAAGGAGAGAGGAGTTGTACACAATTGTTTGTTTTTAACGCAATAAAATGCACCGGGAACCACCAAGCGGAACCTCACTTTGATACGAGTCCATTTTACTGTGCAATATATTGTACAGGGGTTTTGTGAAATCGCACACCTTGTTTTTTTTTGTTTGTTTTTAAGTTGCAGGTGCCTCTCAGAGAGGAATGACGTCACACCGAGGCAGAGATTGACGAAACGACCGCCTTCCCAGGCCAAACGATGGAAATCATGGGTGAGTGCCTTCAGCGGCACACAGATGTAGAGCGTTGATCAAAGCCAAGCGTGTTCCAGTAACCTCGCAAAGACTTCCCCCACCAGAGGCTTACAATTAAGGTGTCAGCCGTGGCCCCAGCGGCCAGCCAGCCAGCCAGCCAGACAGGAAGGAATACTTACATATGCAGGTGGCACAGGACTCACAGTCTGATCGGTAGTCAAAACTTTGTGGTGAGGAGTTTACAGGGTCTTAACCTTCTGCCACATGCGATTACTGCAGTTGTGGCCTGTGCTCATTAGTCGCTGCTCCACTAAATAAACAAGGGCAATATGACCTGACACAACACTTCAGTGTGTTTTGTTTTTTTCTCCTTGGTTTTTTGAATGGCACGAAAAACACAGCCTACTTTTGTGCCACCGTCTTGCAAAGGAATATTTTTTGCTCAGGTTTAGTGAAGTGAACCAAAAACCTGCTTCTTGAAACAGAACTAAGAAGAATACGAAAGTATTCGAGAAACTTTTGAATTGGAAGAGCTCACACCAGCAGCCATGGTTCAGGGATTATTATTTTTTATTTTTTCCAAAGAGCAGGTCCTTTTGGAATTCAATAGACTGACGTTGTATATTAACCAAGTCTATTTTTGCAAGTGTTTCAAGAAACTGATTTTCCCAACACTATGTGTGTTCACATTTAAGAAGTTTGAGTTCCCGTCATCCAACGCCAAGCTAAATTGTAGAAATCCCATTACCATGTGGCACAAATGATACACCATTTCTGTGCAGATACGCAGCGGGCCTTGGAGGCTGTGGGGAGACTGCAAGCCAAACTGAAGGAGAGAGGGGAGGCCCCCACGCAGGAGAGACTCTCCCTGCTGAAGACCGTCCTGCAGAGCCCCCTCTTCCATCATATACTCAGCTTGCAGCAAGCTCAGCGGAAGCCCCTGGCAAAGGTACAGTCTGAGTGGTAGTGCGTAGGTGTTTGGTGTGTGTGCGCGTCGAATGGTGGCGAAGGAGCCGGAATCTCTCCCAAAAATACTGAGTGCAGGAGCCAAACTGGATGAGTAATCAGCTTACCTAAGCTTACCACTAAAGCCCTGGGAAAGAGATAGAGGGGGAGAAAGAGAGCGAGAGAGAGAGGGGAAGGAAGAAGTGGCTGCCTATCATGTTGAGGAGTATGAAGAAGTCATCTGTAACGTTGTCATTGGTCTCAAGCTGAAGTGTGTGTGTGTGTGTGTGTGTGTGTGGTTCTGGTGGGTGGGGATATGTCTCATGTCTCTGAGATTGTTTGCTCACATGATCCCTGTAGCCAGCAACATATGCGCCGGCATACGTCGTCGTATGGCATGCGTCACAAGGTGCGGGGTGTTTCGCGTATTGGTCGGGGCTAAACGGCGTGGCTTGATAATCGCCCCGGCCGCGGTGCCCTTCGATGGGGCTAATAACGGTACATAATTCCGATGGACTACGCACAAACATGATTTATATTACCTTCCTTTAGCCACGAGGCACGTGTCTTAATCATTTATCGTCTCCACGTGCCAGGAAACACGGCCCCTGGATAGTGCCGCAGGTCTTTGTAAATTTTATCTGGGCAGACACTGACGAGAGTTTTATCCGTTCAAGTTTTTCGTATGGTATGATTTATTTTTTTTATTTTTTATTCTGTTTGTAATATTACCATCTACTACTGCTGTTTCAGCAGTTGACAAACGGGTTAAAGTGGAATAACATACAGATAAAAAAAGAAAAAAAAAGAAAACGTCTTGTGCAAACCTTAAAAAAAGAAAATATAATCATGTGGTATTGACCAGGAGCCTTTGTCTGAGATGCTTGTGATTTCGCTCGTCTATCTTTTCCCCCTCTCCCCCCCCGTTATAAACATACCTCTCTGTCTTTTGGCCCTGTCCTCTTTCTCACATCTTTCTTCATTGTCTGGCCATTTTCTTTCCCCTTTCCCCGACTCCTCTACCCTTTCCATTTCCCTCCATCATTCTCTGGGGCTCACCCTATTTCTCTCTGTCTCCATATCTCCTCTGTTGAATGAATGCCTCCACCTTTCTCTCAACTCTCTTCCCCATGTCTTTATCCTCCTCATCCATTTCCCCCCACAATCTGTCTCTCTTCCTTTCCTCATGTCCTTTAATCCCTCTTCCGTCCACCACTTCCCAGTCCATCTCTCTCCAACTTCTCTCCTCTCTTCATTTTTTCTCCCGCTTTTCTCCTCCTCTTCCCACCTCACCATGGGTCCGATCTGTTCCAGGGGAAAGGCGTCTCCAAGTCTGTGTCCATGAACTGTGGGCTGTGCCCAGGCATGCCCGTGGGCTTGAAGACGCTGAGCCACAGTGACTCGTACACGTGGGCCGTGGAGAACCGAAGGTCCCTCCACAGGGAAGGCAGCCTCTCCTCGCTGGGCTCGCTGGATCTGTCCTTTTCAGACATTTATCCAAACAACGGCATTCACACGGAGTCACCGGTATGTTCAACAAATATCACCAGGAATGAGGGATAACTCACGAGCAGATTATTAATAAGGGGAACTTTAAAGCGCTTCATAAACCAAGCAAATTTTCAGCTGTAAAATGTACAAAGTTGCCTTTCTAAATGTCACGCGTAACATTTGAGAATATTACGTTCCATTACAAAACACCGGCAAAGCCGGATTTCACATCGCTTGATTTTAAATTGATCATATTAGGGCTTCACGGCTAACACTTTTTTTTTTTGTTTTTTTACACCTGACTTTTTTTTTTTTTTAGTACTGCACTCCCCCTCGAATCTCCCGCACCCTGTCAATGGGGAGAAACCTTTCTGCTATTGCACATGAGGTACAGTAATCTAACAAATGAGGTGTCACTGCAGAGCCAAATGTGAGTCCGTGTCTGTGTAGAATAAACAAGGTCATCAAGCACCCGTAGAATGGACGTGTAAATGCATTTTCCCCTTTTTCTTTTTTTTTTACTGGTTTAATTACAATAGATTGATCTTGCCCTTCCCCTTTTCTCTCCCTCGCTCGTCCTCCGCATTAGAGGCGTCATGTGGAGATGATTGAGCTGACCAATGATGGGAAGGGCCTTGGCTTTGGCATCATCGGAGGTCGCAGCACAGGGGTCATGGTCAAGACCATCCTTCCTGGGGGAGCTGCGGGCCGGGTAAATCCACCTCTTTCAACTTATGTCCCAGAGAGGCTGAATGTGTTCAAATGTTTGAACAAAGAGCAGTTTCTAAATGTTCTACTTGTAATAAATACATTTCCAGGATAAACGCCTGCGTAGTGGAGATCAGATCCTGCGAATCGGGGATGCCGATCTGGCCGGCATGAACTGCGAACAGGTGGCACAGGTCAGAGTCCCTTTTTTTTTTTTTTTTTTTGTAGAAACCGAACACAATTGTAATGCTTAAATGTGAGACGTTTAAATAAAAGCTGAATCGGACTCAGAGGTCTGCCTCAGCCGCCAACGTTGGAGGATGTTCCTTACATTTGTGATTTCGGCTTCAAGGTGTTTTCTTTCGTAAAACCCGAATTCACTTCAACCATAGTTAAACCACTAACCCTGAAGTATTTTCCACCCTCTTGCCTCAGTAGGCAGCAATGGGCTCAGCACAAATTGGCAAGAGAGAAGGCTTCAAGGATGAAGACTTATTGGCTTGTTTAGAACGAATATGGTTAATTATTGCACTTCAGTTGAGCAGTGCCGAGCTGCTTGCCTGAGTTTCTCTGCGGATCAATCCTAGCAGGCTCATCTGCCGTGTTTTAAGAGATTTGCACTTTTATTTCGTTTGTTGTGGTGTCTAACTCGCTCAATCACTCGTTCATCCTCTCACCAATGCCCTCTTGGGCCAGGTGCTGCGAAACGCTGGTAGCAGAGTAAAACTTCTCATCGCCAGAGATATCGTCAAGGACAACCACCTCTCCTCCCCTGTCCTCAGCCAGGACAGCTCGGATGGCCAGGTGTGTGTTTGTATATGTGTATAAAGTAAATGACGTCTTTACTCTGTGCGCCCCCAAAATATGTTATTTGTTTTTTTTCTGTGTTCCGTGCCAGTTCATTGACTTGAATGATGAGTACGAGTTCAGCGTGCAGTTCACCAAGAACAGCCGGGGCCTGGGATTCACCATCTCCAGCTACATAGGTGACCTAAACTCAGGTAATAATTTGTTGAAAAGGAACTAAACATCATTGCTCCCAACTCGGTTTATTAAAAGCAAATTGGAGAGGTGATAAAACTGCGAAGAAGACCTCCCTTGATGCAAAGCGTTATTGACGATGTGTGAGTTGGGAGCCGAATTACCCAATCAATACTGTTTCCTACCATTTATCTTGTCCTCCTCAGTCTACAGTGCCGGTGTGTTAGTGAAGAGCATATTGAAAGGCAGCAGCGTTGATCAAGATGGACGCATCCACATCGGAGACATTATACTCTCTGTGAGTTCCATAAACACGCCACAGATAGTTTCTTTATTGAGCTCTCGGAAGACAAATACCTTGTTGTGGGAAATACATTCTCTGCTAAACCATAACGATTTCAGCCTCTCCAAATCTGCACAGTTTGCAACTTTTAGTTGTTCCACACTCTACCCTGGGGTTTTTTTTTTTTTTTTTTTAGCTGATGAAGAGGAATTCTAGTCTGTTTTTCTTTTCAACTTTTACCCCATCCATCGCTTCATCAGCTCTTGATTTTACAATTTCTTTCCATCTGGCTCTCTTTTTGATTTTTGATTGTTATGGATTTCTTTTTAAGCTCCCATGTAATCTCCCTGCACTTTCTGTACCATCCACAAACAGTTGCTTTTGTCTGCTTCATACCCTATTCTTCATCCTTTCTCTTTTCCCACTCCCCTCCGCACAGGTGGACGGCGTGAGCCTGCAGGGCTGCAGTGAGCAGAGGGCGATGGAGGTGCTGAGGAGGACGGGACCGCTGGTCCGACTGCGGTTGCTGAGGAAGGCTGTCCCCCTGAGTCACATGCTGCCCCCGGTTCCTCCCCTGCATCCCCTCCGGCACTCCCACAGCTTCCATGAGGGAAGTGCCTACAGAGAGGGGCTCAACCAGATTCAAGAGACAGGTGCTTTGTGTTGAGATATTGCGGGGGGACGTGTTCGCTTATATCGCGAGGGGATCTTTTGTGAAGCCAACAAGCAAACCTTGAACCGGCAGTATGCAGTAATATCCACCCAAACAAGGAATAAACACCGTTTTACGGTGCCTCTCTGGGCCGATGATGATCTTTGCTACCTCTTACATGTTGCTTGGAAACTGTACACACACCATAATTTTTTTTCCATCCCAGGTATGCTGGAAACCCTTAATTTGTGCCAAAATGTCTTGTTTTTTTCCCCCCTGTCTCTCTCAGGAATATGCTCTCTGCGTGAGCTCGCCCGACGAGCGGCATGCGCCGACGGACGACCCCGACGCGAGTTCGGAAAGGGTAAGCTCCCTTTCCCATACTGCACTGCAGTCTGGAACTGGATCATGGCACTTCATATGCTAATTGGGGAACTCAGGGAACGGCAAACGTGGCAGCGAAGCATTCTCGTGGATGGGAGTCTATTTATAGTTATGTGCAGTCATCTGTCTATACAGCTCATTCAAGTCATTCCACATGATTTGTCTCACACCGCGCCTGCATACATGCCTTTATGTAGACATAGATTCTTGGGTTTGATTATAAAGCAAGTGTGCCCAAATAAGCACTCAAATAAGCCCCGATTCCGTTGAGGCTTTAATAGGAAAAAAAAAAAAAGGTGTATGGTTGGTGGGTGTAAAAATGAATATCGTACGTGTGTCTTTGTGTGTGCATGACTATCTGAACGTGTGTGTTGACTTCATTAACAACGCGGGGTAATCATATCGCCTTCTCTTCATAAAGCAGCCAAGACGATGCTTTCTAATTGGTTTATATTTGTATGATTTAATCGTCTGGGGTTAAGAGCAATGTGTTTGGGGATGTTTTTTTTGTTTTGTTTTTTATTCTGTTTGCATGTGTGATCGGAGGGTGATGCTCTCAGTGTGTCTGTGTGCACTATTTTCAGGTGTGAAACTGACGCCAGCTGAAGAGGAGGACTTGAGGAAGAGGTGGCAGCATGCGGTTGGAACCCGTTATGAAGTTATTGTACGTCTCTCTGTTGACAAGATAGGTTCGATATATAAATGGAAAGTCCGGTCTCAGAAACAATATTACCTGTGGGTTTTTTTTCCACATTTAAAAGAGGCCTGTCATTTAGTTGTGCAGCATTACATTCAAAGAAGAAACGCAGTATGAAGATCTTCCTGCATGTTGCTTTTTCTCCCTTTGTTTCCCACTACCCGACATTGTCGTCCCTCTTTAAGGTGTGTCAGCTGGAGCGATTCAGTGAGACCAGTGGTCTGGGCATCAGTCTGGAGGCTCGCGCAGGACATCATTACCTGTGCTCCGTCTTACCCGAGGGGCCCATTGGCCAAAGCAACGCCATCTTCACCGGAGACCAGATATTAGAGGTAACCCGCTGCAGCCAACTGTTAGTACTACTGCTACTTATCCGGCGGTTGCTTTGATACAGACATGATCCACGGGGGGATTAATTACTTTGCAACGAACATCTGTTTCATAGAAACGTATAAAAGAAACTCTTGTTCACAGGATCAGTTTCTCTCTCATTTCCAGCTTTTATTAATCCCATATAGCAAAAATAGCTTGTACTTTAAAGCACTCATAGAGCCGCTTCTTGATAGAATATTACCTACACATACATCTTGTTGAGAATAATAGCAGATATCCAACTACTTACTCAAACCGCACGGCGTAGTTTAGTCCTCTTTTAAACGCACACGGTGTAAAGTTCGCCATGAAACTTTTTTTTTTTTCCCTTAAGGCAGCAGAATCAAGTCATAAGAAGGCGGCTGTAAATGTGTGCGTGTGCGTGTGCGTGTGTGTGTGTGTGCGCATCTGTGCCAGTACTGCAGGGGGAGAGCTTGCCCTCCTTCCTTTCTGCTGGGCAAGTTCACACGCCCCCACAGATCACTCATCATGATGAGCAGTCTGATGAGGACTTGGACAATGTGCAGAAAAACCTATACATATATATATTTATCCTGACAGGTGAATGGGATCCCTCTAATCGGAGAGACACATAAGGAGGTGATCAACGTTCTGAAGGAGCTGCCGATATGTATCTACCTGGTGTGCTCCCGAATCCTTGCCCGCTCAATCCCCGACAGTGACGAGGAAGAGGAGGAAGACGATGATGTGCATCTCACCCTGAAAGAGCTGCTGGCTGAGTTCAATGACAAGGTGAAGGCACGCACAGAGGAGTGGATGAAGGGGCGGGATTCAATCCTTCTCCTTAAAAACACTATAAACCTCATTAATAGTTTTACACGTTTTTTGTTGTTGCTGTTTTTTTTTGTTTTTTTTACACATCCATTACATTCGAAATCACACTCTTAAGCTGTGACCGTCACGCTGTGCTTTCTGCCGTGTTGCCTGTGTCCTCTCGTCCCAGTTGGACCAGGGCTGTGTCATCCCCTGTCCCACGGCCGAGGACATCACCAAGCGTGGCGTGCCACCCATGTCGCCCCCGCTGGCCATGTGGGAGCGAGAGGCTCAGGTGGTGGAGCTGGAGAAAGGCGAGTCGGGACTGGGCTTCAGCATCCTGGACTACCAGGTCAGAGACATGGCCCTGAGCCTTTCCGCAAATAGAACAGACTGGAATAGGCTGTGGCCGGCGAATATCAGTGTCGGGTTAGATGGGGCGAATGCCAAGAAAATGGAGAAGCAGAAAGGCGACTGCTATATTCTACAGGGAGAATTTCTTGTGCCCTATATACGTATGTGAGCGTGCTAATGCCATTAATAAATAATGGACTCATTATGGCGGATTGCACCTCTATGGGACCCCCTTGTCCATTTTCTATTCTCCTGTGTTCATCCGTATCCAATGGTCCAATGAATATTTTCCTGAATCCCGCTTTGCTTCTTGTGCTCAAGGATCCTGAAGATGCCATTAAAACGGTCCTGGTAATCCGCTCCTTGGTGCCTGGAGGCGTCGCAGATGGAGACGGTCGCCTGCTCCCCGGCGACCGACTCGTGTTCGTTAACGAAACTGACCTGGAAGGCTCCAGCCTGGATTATGCTGTGCACGTCCTGAAGGCGACCGGCTACGGCCCCGTCCGCATCGGTGTTGCCAAACCCCTGCCGGTACGTGAGGATAATTCAATTAAGTTATTTGATTAGCTATGTGCCGGCGGAGGATAATGATGGCGGAGATGGGGGAACGATACGCAATAAAGATGATGGTCTCAGCACATAGTCGGCAGCTTAACTGCTGGTCTACCAGGGCAACTCATGATTGGATTTTAAAAGAACTATATTGCAGTATTTGTGTCTGAGGCAGGTGAAGTCATTTCTGTTTTATATCCGCAACGTTAGTGCTTTAGCAAAAGAAACAAAAGGAAGGGAAATCCTCCATCGCGGCATATGTGTATAGTCTATATCTCCCAGAGATAAAATAACAAGTCAATAGCGTCTACTCTTGGTTTATCGGGAAAATGAAATGCCTGTGAAACTCCAGGTGCTTTATCACAATGGTGCTAATATGCAAATATGAGACATAAATAGCAAGTGGTCCTGGCCTGCTGTAGCAATCTATGACCATCCATGCATATCATTGCGCAGTGTAAATCATCATGTTCACAAGTGTGAACTGTGTTCTGGGAACCGATTCATTATGAAAGTGCAACTTGTTTGCGAGCGCATTAATTCAAAAGCGCCTTTTTTTTTTTTTCTTTTTTTTTTTCCCCGGGGCCCAATGAAATCATCTAACAAGATGGACGCGTCCACCTCGGAGACGTGCATCACCGAAAACTATCATTCCGTGATTTTAAACGTGCGTTTGAGGATTCCTTCCTTGAGACTAGCCTACTGTATTTCTTCTCCTTTTTTTTTTTTTGTTTTGGGCTGTGGCTTAGTAACAAGGAACAGGGAATCCAGTTACAGGCCCGCTGAATTTTTAATGCAGCTGAGAGATTAACACAATGCTCAAAAAACCACACTACAGACGGAGAGGGAGAGAGAGAGAGAGAGAAGGAGGGGGGTGTCTAATTCACAGCAACCTTCTTTAGTCCGTTTGCCTTCGTGTGAATTTACTCACTGTCGAAGCGCGCGGCGAGGGGTTTGTCTTTATTTTTCAAACTCCGTAGTTGCAACTTTGTCTTTTTTTTTCTTTTTTTCTCCAAATTCTCAGCTGGAGCTGTGCGGCGGCCTGACGCCCATCTCGGAGAGGAGCGCGCGAGTTTCCTACGATGACACCGACAGCCACGCTCAGGTCAGCCTGCTAGGTGAGGCAGCCGAGGCCATCGGCAACACATTCAACTTTGAGGACAACAGCGTCATCCAGCAGTGTTGCGCTAAAACGGTATGTCAGACGGCACAAAATCGGCACGAGTCACGAAAAAAACAAAACAATATACTTCCTCCTCCAGAGTTATTGACACATATTTCACGCTCACACTTTGGCTTTCAATGTTATGGCTAAAGACCCTGACAAGCGGAGCGACAATGTGGAGGCCGCGTGTTGTTCAAACTGCGCTTGAGTCATTTGAAAAGATGATGGCCAAATATTATTTCCAGACACGGTGTCGTCTGTGCAGACTATAGATCACGAGTGAAAGGAGTTTCCAGCGTGCACACGTTTACGATGTGCAATTTAGAAGGAAACCCGATATGTCCTATATCCCGCCGTCGTCTCCCATAATTCTCGCTGACGGGCATTCGCCGGAGGCTTTGGGCCCAGCGGGAGACGCTTAAGCGGCGACGGTTACGGCAACGCCGCGGCAGCCTGAATCTCGCCGTCCATCACGCGGGGCAGCCTCGCTCATTACCAGGCAAACCTGTGGGTTGCTGCCGTGAGGCGCATTACCACAGGGGTGCGCGTGTGTTCTCTCCGGTCCAGCCCCATCAAGGGGGGGGGGGTGGCGCTTAGAGCCGGCTGTATCGATATCACCGGGTCAGGTGCATAGAGAAAGTGCCCGGTGTCAAAGCCGTGCTCCTCCATTGTGGCGTGGACGCGCTCCCGTGGAGGCGGCCTTTTGTTCCTCGCTTTTGCTTAATTACCGGCAATTGCCTCTCAAAGAGAAGTGCCTCGCGCGACATTGGCACCTGCTGTCGCACAAGGACGGACACCTCTGCCGCATGGTCCCAGAAAGACACGCGCGGCAAGCGCGAGTGCTCTCATCAAAGACATGCGCGCGGCAAAGGGCGGCGTCTGAGTTTCTCTGATGCTTGTGCTTTCTGTGATGGTTCAAAGAAGAGTTCCTCGTTGCCCTTCTTCTTTGTGAAGTTCCCGGGGGGGGGGGGGCACCAGAGAAGTCTGACTTTGTGCAATTTTTATTTTTTTTTACCTTTACATCTTGGAACTATTCCTAAGGCCTTCAGCCTGGGAGTCAATAGTTGTTTGATTTAGATCTTCTTGTTGTTGTGTGTCACCAGATGGTGGTTTAGCACTTGAGGAATTCGAGCTCACTTAAAGCCCCTGCTGCGGCAAACCTCGCAAATCTGTTTATTTGTTTGTTCAGACACCACTCCTGACTCGGCACCTCTTGGCTCTGGCGTGGGCCATGTGGGGAAGGCCGGTCCACCACTTTGGTCCAGACTGAAATATCTCGTGCTATACCAGAATAATTGTGATGTCGGCGATTTCCTCTCGCGCCATCATGCGGTTTGCGTTTGTGCTTCGGAGCAAAGCATCCCGACCACTACGGGAAATGCTATCATTTTTAATTGCTTCAGTTTTTAGACCATGCATTTTAACGGCTCGACACCGAAGTACATTCAAAGTAATTGGTAACAACATTAATTATCTCCGGAAGATAAATTGCTATAACTTTGATTCCTCGGCCTCGCTAAGTGTCATTCGGAGGTCAAACTCTCCATTCTGCCGCGACTGACCAGAATCCTGCAATACTCTAAAATCCTTGTCTACTTTGTCACCACCATTAGGTAGCGCACGTGCCACTCCCCACACTAAGATGGTTAACATGTTAAGCATTGTGTCTTCCTAAATATCACCACCTCTGAGTGTGCCCTGACAGAGCGGAGGGCTCTTACTCTTATTTGACGTCTTCCTTGTGCACTCACGCCCTTCATTGCGTCTCTCCCAGGAACACCAGCCACATCATCGCTTCGGCGTCATGGAGGACAACGGCCGGCACCCCGCCCCGCCCCCGCCTCCCCGCACCAGCTTTGAGAGGTCAATCACTGTTGTCCGGGGCGACCGTAGCCTTGGTATGTTCTCCGTCTTTCTCGTGGCGATGATGTCTTGGTGTGTGTACGTCACTGGCATGGCCATAATGACGCTAATAGGCGAAGGTGATGACAACTCCCCCGAAGAGGAGTGGTGAAGTGGTCTGCCCCTCGCACCTGAGTGGAGAGAGGATGACTGCGTGTATGGGCGGGGGTGCGCGTGTACATGTGTGTTTGCGTCCGAGACGAGTAAGGGCTGCATAGCTGGTGAAAGTAAGGTGCGGGAACATATAGAAACGATATTGAGACCACTGACTATATGTTATTTTGGATGTTGATCTTGATGTAGTTGTTTTTATACGCCAGTGTTAAGAGTGTATGGTCTTAACTGCTCCAAGACCAAATCTGTAGTTTGGCTATTCAAGCATGACAGACAGCAAACAACAGGGTGTAAGGCGCTCCTGCACTTTAAATCTGTCGGCACTGCGCGAAACACAAGCAACAAACAAAGTTGCTTATATTCTGGAAATATGCTCTAATCAGGCACCGTACCGTGTGTGTGCGCCAGAGCGCGTGTGAGAAATTAAAAAAATATGAAAATGCGTGTTTGTGAAAGTTCGAAATTGTGCTCACTTTCATCGGCCGGTAGGCACGTGTTCCAAATGTGGGAGGTTTCATTGCAGAGGATTCTGGTAATGAACATTGAAATCATTGAAGAAAAAAGCTTCAACATGGACCTGTACCGCCTGAATATGGGGGAGTTTCGAGAGCAATTGTGTCGCAGTGCAATATTTATCCGTACTACTTTACTTTCCCCCATTTATTAGGTGCCACGTAAAATAATATCATTATTCCATCTTAGTAACTATGGCTCGACGCTCAATTTTGGAGATGAGACAGGTGTTTTTAGCGATTACTTGGTTCGTTGTACGACTGCTGCGTGACTCATGTGGCTTTTTAAAGCAAGAAAGGAAACGGGAAATGGATGATCGACTCAAATTAGCTTTTTTTTTTTTTTTTTTTGCCTTGCTTGTCTAAAAAGATGAAACGGCCTGTTAAGTGTGCGTTATTCCATCTTAGTAACTATGGCTCGACGCTCAATTTTGGAGATGAGACAGGTGTTTTTAGCGATTACTTGGTTCGTTGTACGACTGCTGCGTGACTCATGTGGCTTTTTAAAGCAAGAAAGGAAACGGGAAATGGATGATCAACTCAAATTAGCTTTATTTTTATTTTTTTGCCTTGCTTGTCTAAAAAGATGAAACGGCCTGTTAAGTGTGCGCTTATTGCACTTGTTACAAGTTTAGGGTCCCGTAAAGATGTTTTGTTGAGGCTAGAAGAAACGGATTCTCCGATAGAAAAATTCCTGTGGGCAGTTACCAGTTATTAATAAACACTTTTGCTTAGGTTGTGATCGAATAATGTATTTTGATGCTGTATCGTAGTGTTCCAACACTTCTGGATTGGAAAACGTTATAACTCGCTCGACCTTCATCTCACGTGACTGAAATGTGTGTCCTCTGTCTGTCCTGTCCGGTGTCAGTAGCTGTGTCTCGCCACGCAATTGTATTCCAGACACTATGATTGTATTGTAATTCTAAGAAATCCAATAAAATATTTATTTTATGAAAAATAAGCAAGCAAGTCATTTCTTTGACCAACCTCAAATTATGTACGACCATAGTGTTGTGGATGTGCCTAGTTGTTAGATTGCAACGTAGCACGCGGCCGCCCCGAACCGGCCTAGCATAAATCGTCTTTTTCTACGGTGTGTGTGTGTGTGTGTGTGTGTGTGCGCGCGAGCGCCTGTGTCCGCGTGACACCCGATTTACCCGCCTCTGCCTGTTTGCATTAATGAAGCGTCGGTGTAATCCGCCTGGCGTCCAATTTGATAATGCCAAAGTCAGGTGTTTGTACGACTGGCATGCGCTAACCCCCTTGTGGACACCTGTGCCCTCTGTGGGGGGTTGTCCGCGCGTGCGGCCGCCTGTGTGCACGCACGCCCGCGCGCGCGAGTGCGGTACGGTGAAGGGCGGCGCTGTGTAAATGTCAAGCATGTGTAGCCGTGTCTGTGTGCTAATCTGCCTGGTGTCTGTCTCGATCATGCTGATTATGCCGCCGTTAGGTGTTTGTTGGGGGGGGGCGAGGCGACTGTCTGTCTGGCCAGCATTCAAACCAGCCTTAGCCAACCGTCAACTCACCTATGCTTCTGCCTGTGTGTGTGTGTGTGTGTGTGTGTGTGGGTGTGTGTCTGTGTGTGCGTTTACGTGTGCGCTCGCTGGCAGGGATGTCGGTGACTGCTATCAAGGACGGCTCAGGCATGCAGGTGCGCAGCGTGGTCCAGGGGGGCTCAGTCGGCCAGGATGGCAGGCTTGGCGTGGGGGACGCCATCTTGGCCATCAATGGAGAACCCACCTCCGACCTCACCAACGCCGAGGCCCGGGCCATGCTCCGCAGACACTCTGTCCTCGGGCCAGAGATGAGGTGAGGAGTCTGTCGATGTCCCGCCGCGTTACAAAACAGACCTGGTGCTGAGCCTTATGTCGCGGCGTCCATCAGAGGTCTTCCACCACCAAATGTTTGGTTGGCGAGACAGTTTTTCGATTTTCCTATTTCTCTTCCAGCAAAACATGACTTTATGTTTTTCGAAATTGCACTAGGCTATTGAATACACATAATTATCTACAGTAGGGGGTCCCTTCATCTCTCCATCTGTTTGGGGGGTCCTTGGCCTGGAAAACGTTGAAGACCCTGCCAAGATCGTTCAGATCTATCACAGCCCCCAAGACCATTTCAATGTTGCCATCGCTAAACTCCCTATGCCGGTTTTCAACAATCTTCAATCAGAATATAAAAGCACGGCCCCGGGTGAGGCTGGATTTGTTTCGTCCTCCGTTCACGGTGGCTCGAGTGTCGCTCGGACCTTGGCAGGGTTATTCAATGGTAATTCAAAAAAGACCCAGGACTCGGACACAAAAACGCAACGTCATCAAATCGTTTCTTTTGGTAATCCTGGCTGTGGCAAGGCAAAGTAAAAGTGTGAGCCACAACTTCATATTTAAAGAAGCGTTGTTCCGGGTAATCGCTGTTATAGGCAGTGATGTTGCTATATTATGGTGTGATGTATATTAATGTGATATTACAATTTGTCTTGACAATTTGACTCCAAGAAACAGCTGGCACGCCCAAATAGCTGCACTTGACCCCGTAGTAGCGATTAAAACCTCTAAACACGTCAGGGGGAGTATTTGGGAGTATTAAAAATGTCTTAAAATGTCATTTTCCAGATCTGTCTGTGCAGATCTTCACAGTTTGTGTGATTCAAATGAGTAAGTATATTTACGTGTATATATATATATATATATATACTGTATACATATATGTATATATACACACCCACAAAATATATGTGTTGTCCTCGGCCACCCACATGACTTTCATCGACATCATCACCTATTAATGATCTCCATCGCCGCCTTGTTTTTTACTCGGCAGTCATAGTTGACTGCCGAGCCGCACTCGTGTTAAATTGGATTAGATGATGAAATTTCAAAGATTGCCCGAGGGGAAATTGGGCAAATTATTACTTGTTCTAACATCAGCAGTTGTGGTTCCACAGTATACAATAGCTGTGCCCCACCTCCAACACCCACTCACTCTCTTTCAGACTTTCTCTCTCCTGTCTTCCCTCCGTCTCTCTCTTGCTGTTACAGGCAAACGCGCACACACACACGCGCACACACACACACACACGCGCACACACACACACACACACACACATACAATGGTCTAACCTCCAAAAACACCTTTTTCCATGCGATGGGAAATATCTCTGAATAATTCATCACTCATCTCACCTTGAACAGTGCGCTTCTGAATAAAAGAGCGTTTTAAAGAGCCTCTCGTACACACACACACACACACACAGGCCCAATCAGCCGCCCCTCGCGCACACACACCTCCCACAAAAATACTCGCCCGCTCTCAGCGCGTCGTCCTGACAGCGCCGCAGACAAACTAACAGAGAGTGGAGGAAGATGAGTTGCTTTGGCAGCCTCAGAGTAAGACAGACACGGAGGGCTGAGGGCTTGTCACTATCAAAACTGCCTCTGTGGAGACAAGACAGGATGTCCACACGGCTGGGTCTAAACTGCTCCCCACACAGGATCTCCATATTCAATCTGCCACCGTGAGAAATTGGCTCCTTTAGCGAATTCAAACAATATGTCTTTGGGTGGTGTCGCACAAAAATGAGGGAAGTGTGTGTGGGTGGGGGGGGGGGCTTTGATGATGTCCTTGACACTTAAGTTAAAACGACATCTTTGGCGCCGTGACTCAGTTGAGGGCCTATGCCAGAAACAGTTCTCTTTTTAAATGTACTTGTAGGAAATGTTTCGAATCTTAAATGGATTTTGAATCACCTTAAAATATGCACACAGTCACACTTTCTTTCCTCACCCCTTCCTTCTTTTCAGTGTTTTTAAGTGACCGTAAAAGCAAGGCTGATGGAGTGGGGCGCGCCTTATAATTTTCAACCGCGCTTAACAACTTATGTGACGTGTAAATCGGGGCGGGGGGGGGGCTCGTTTAATTATAGCATTTGTTGATTGAATCTTTTTCGCGTCTGAACCAATAAGTAACGTCATAAGTTGCGGAACGCTTCAGGTGTCTCCGGCTCTCCCTTTTCACCTTTAGTGGTGCATAAATATTAGGGTTCAGGACTTTTTAATGCACTGTAATGGTAACAATCCGATTATTGCCGAAATCAAAAACTGATATGTCTGCCCACCTGATATTAGCAGAAACAAATATCCATTATGTTAAACATATATATATATGTATCTATATTAATATACATTACATTATATATCAGGCTATTCCTTCACATTGCCGTGCCATTTGTCTTGCGCCTCGTCATCCCATTTGTCACTGTTGCTGAGCTCTGTGGTAATGTGTAGACGTGAAAAATACAGTAATGAGTAAACCCGTGTCGTACGAACATTTAAAATGTTTTCCTCCTTTCCCCACCTTCCCTCCACCCCTCAGTGTCACCTACGTCCCGGCCCGCCAGGTGGACGAACACCGCGTTCGCCTGCGTTTGCCCCCCCTGGCGTCCATCCCGGCGGGCAGCGCCTCGCCCTCGCCCGACCCGCCGACGCCTTCTCCTGAGCCCGCACAGGACCCCCGCAGGTCCCCCCGCCCCGCCGGAGCTGCGGCTCCAGCGCGGGCCCCGTCCGCTCCTAAACCCTCCACCTCGGTCAGATTTACCACCCCGGCTCCAGACCCGCCCGCAGTCGGAGCCTCTGCTTCGCTCGAAACTCCCTTCCCAGGCCCAGCCGCAGTCCCCAGCACCTACCCAGACTCAAGGTAATGTAAGATCCAGAGATTTCCGCCCATTATTTATGGTCACCTAATCCCCACTCAGGGCCCCAGAGAGCAAGATAAACCTGTCTCCGGGGTTTATTAGACTTCAAGGCTCCGGCTTTATTACGCGTTGATATGTTTGCTGCGGCGAATTCCCACTATGATGCAGCTTTGCATTCGCAAGCTCTTTATTGCGTTAACCTTAGGCTTTTTTCACTTTCATTGCAGCGGGGATTTTTATTGCTGCAACACGGTGCACACGTATGAGCCGCGTAAGTCACACAAATGAGCCAGGTTATTCCCCGACACTTTAATTAACATTAGCTATGGGGGGGAAAAAAAACAATTGTGTTCAGTGTGAGTCCCTTCCGCTGCGTAGGCCTCTGCTCTCCCTTCTTCTGTGTGTGGCAAAAGTGAAAAGCCTCTCTGAATGTGGGATCTGGGAGTTATATTTAGCCGTTCGCTTATGGATGGATCTCGGTGCTGACTGTCAGCAAAAATGAATTGTTTCGCTTCCGTCTGTCCCTGCTTCGGCTCCATCTTCCCATCCCTGCCTCCCTCCTTCCAATTTCTCTCTGCACGCTTTTCTTCACCCTTATCTTTCAGTCCACTCTCTTTGTCTCCGTCCCTGCCAGACTTCTCACTTCGCTCTTTTGTGTCTATGTCTGTCCCTGGTCTCTCTCCCCCTCAGTCGTCTTGCTCTGGTCATTTTCTCTTTACCTCGTTTTCCATTTCTCCTTTTTGCCTCTCCCCTGGCTGATCTTTTTCCAGCTCTGGTGGAACCATTTGTTCTGTCCTCTTCTGCAACTTAACTGGCTGAAGGCTCCCGTTACGCAGATAGCACCACTATTACTCACCTCCATGGGCTTATTACAGCCCTCTCACGTTGAACATATTCATGAAAAATTCTCTCCTTCTCTATCGTTTTTTTTCCAGACCTACACACACACACACACTTGCACACTATATATATATATATAACCTACACACACACACACACTCGCACACTATATATATATATATATATATATATATATATATATATATATATACACACACACACACACACACACATACAGTATATGTGTATGTACGTGCAAAGACTCTGCCTCACTGTGACCTCCCTGGCAGAGAATGTGTATTTTCAGGGACATTTACACCTAAAGGAGTGTATATTTTCAATGCCCACCAGTGAAACTCTGTATTGGCAATGTGTCACAGGGTCTGAGTTTGAAAGGCCTTGAAAAATAACTGGGCCAACATACCTTGTTACGCAAGGCTTCTTCTTTTTTTTTGCCAGTGTGCTGTGTAGCTTTTAGGTTGAAGGCAGTTAACGCAAAAAAAGAGAGGCTGATAAAACAGACTATTTGGTTTATATATATATATATATATATATATAATTAATATTATCATATAATGTATCTTGTACACATTTTTCCATTTAACATCACACACACTAATTCCATATTATTTCTGCTTGCATGTTTTCTCACTATCAGTGGGCAGAATCCAAAACCTCTACCTCACAAGAATGAAGAAGGAAAAGAAGATGGCAACACTCTGGAGGAGAAAAAGGACGAGATTGGTGCAGTTGGAAAAGTCCCAAAGCTGGAGGTGGAGACAAAGGTGGACGGTAAAGAGGACGGAGATGTGGAGGTCCATCCTCATACCGCTCTGTCCTGGGATCAACCTCGAAGGTTAGTGAATCCGCGATGTCAGCAACAATGTCCTCTCTCGTCGTTTTTTTTTTTTTTTTTTTCCATCAGATTCTCTATTTTCAGCCTCTTTTGCCCTTGATATCTTTTATCCACTGAGCCAGAGAAGACTTAAGGAAATCCTAGTGTGTTAAGGTTATGTTCACAGCAGGGGTGGAACAGCACAGCACAGACTAAACCCATTCCCATTCCTTAGGCCCGGAGAGAGAGAGAAAGACTACTTTCCCAAGCTGTATTTAGTGTATTTATGCCTATATCCTACCCGGATACGTCACAGAAGATGCACTGAATGCAGAGACCCACTTTTGTGCGCTTCTCCTTGGCAGGTATAATATGCTATTGCTTTTGCCTTGATCTCTGAGCAGCGGATAGAGGACGTGGGGGGGAAAGAAAGAAAAAAAAATATATATATATATATATATTTTTGCTGTCATATTTTAAACCAAGTAGGTCCTCGTCCTTCATGCGGGGGACTTGAATTCATCATCGCTGTGGCCAGGCTGCGAGGAGGATTTTCAGCGCCACAATTCATGCGGATGATCCCTGTCTCCTGCGTTGTGTTTCAGGGTACGGCTGACCCGAGCAGCAGGCCAGTCCCTGGGCATCAGCATAATGGGAGGCAGAGGGATGGGCCGCAGACTGAGCAGTGGAGAGATGATGAGGGGAGTCTTCATCAAGCACATCAGTCCCGACAGCCCGGCTGCACATAATGGCACCCTCCGGGCTGGAGACAGGATACTGGAGGTATGTGTGCGTGTGGGTTTGGCCATTTGCATTTTTTTAAGTGCGTTGCAGAGATAGAGACACACTTAGTAGAAATGAAAGGGAGACCGCGGGCGTGTGTGTGCGCGCGGGCGTGTGTGCTACATGAAGTATGTATCTCCTGCAGTCATTTTGTCCATAGTCCGTCCGTGTGTTGAAACACGATAATGTAGTGATTAGATGATGTCGTGTTAGGCTCTGAATTTTTATTATTTACTCCAATCCCTAATATAGGATACCAATTAAGCCTCATACATAACGAACATGCCGGAGACAAGAATAGATCGGTGGAATGATGTCAAAATAAGACTTTAATGTGTATATATACTATTTACACAATCGCCGTCTCCCGTTATGCATCTTTCAGACCATTAGTGCGGAATGTATTTAGGCATCGGGAAGTTGTTAAATCTGCTTCGGTTAAGAATATGAACCGTCACTTTCGTGGTTGATTTGCAAAGGAATAAACGTGACACAATTTTAGAGCAAACTGGGATTTACAGGCTAAAAATGTGAAAGCAATTCTTTGCTATTCCGAGGGATTTCAGTTGACCGAAAATGTTGCAGATTTGACACCTATTGATCATGTCCTGACTCCGGCCGACTCGATACCCAAAACCTGCTGCGTTTTGTCGAATGTGCCAAGGTGTGCGGTGTGGACCTGAGCGACGCCAGCCACGAGCGGGCGGTGGAGGCCATCCGCAGGGCGGGGGACACTGTGGACTTCCTGGTTCAATCTGGACAGGACCGATGTCAGGTGCGGAGAGGCCGGGGGGGTTTACATTCCATCGGACAACGGCGCCGGAAGTTTTGCAGCATTACGAAGCTGTCCTCTGAACACAAAGCATACTGGGCAAAATATATGTGTATATATTTCTAACTGCAAAACATAGCTCGGTACTGTATCCATCTTATCGCAGTGGATGCAGCGTTTGAAGCATCCGTGTTTCCCCGCATCGCTCAGATATTCATCTGCCTTCTCTGCTTTTTTTTTGCGTTTCATCCGCAGTCTCCTCTGCTCCACCGCGAAAGAGTCACTCCAGCGCCGCAGCCCAACTCGCACAGCAGCAAGGTAACACTCCCCCTACCAGAACCTCAGTCCTGCTTTGAATTAAATAATGAAATAAGCGCTTTTATTTTGACTTTTCTAGACTTGGAAAATGACGTGCTCTGAAAGATAAACCGCAGCCCAGTCCCGCACAATCAGAGAGCGGCAGCTACTGTTTTTTTTTTTGTTTGTTTTTTGTTTTTTAAGTTTAACCAGTATTTTAGATATAACTACATACATTCTGTTCCCACACAGCCGCTGATGTGTGACTGTGTATGGCTGTAGTGTATAGAGGACGCTGGCGCACGCAGTATTATATATGCGGTGATGAGTCACCGACGCCTACATGGTATTCCAAAAAAGAATGACGCCGCTTGAAAGATTTTTTTTTTTTTTTTACTTTTTGTGAGGTGGACATCTGTTTTTGTTGCTGATGTGCGTGGAACTATATTTGTGTTTCCCCTCGTGATTGTAGGAAGCACAGCCTTTCTCTGGTCTGTTCCTTAGTCTCTCCCCTTCAAACCCCTTCACACCCACCCCCTTTAAGGTCGGTACATTGTTGTTTGTCTGCGTGCGTGTGTGTGTGTGTGTGTGTGTTTATGCGCTGTATCTTAAAAGAAGCCTCAGATTAGCGGTTGCACTCGAGCCAACTTCCATAAAACTTAATTAACGTGCATATTTGTAGTTAGAACGCCGCGTTGTTGAAAGTCCCTTGCAGCTACCTTGTTTGTTTAAGCCGCTTTTGTTTTTCTCTTTGATGGAGATGCACCGCTCTCTAAATAGACGCTACAACCCTTTTGAAGTTCTTTTTCCGTGCACTTGGAAGTTGCTGGCAAAATAATGCATCATTCTGGTCATCTTTCATGTTATTTTTAGCTGACATTAAAACTGTGTTCATTAATTCATCCTGTTCGTCAGTTTTCCTCACTGCTACATCAAGCGCGCCGAACAGGCCTCAGGGGTAGTCCGCAACATGCCTGAAGGACCCCCCGAGGCATCTCCAACCCTGCCTGTTCAATAATGCACAACTCTCTCCCAAGGTGCCATCGCCGGCATCCCATAGAAAGGATGGAGGAGGCTCCGTCTCCGTCACAGCTCCGATTGCGGCAGCGGCCGGAGATGGGGACGACAGCGGCAGGAGTAAGTGTGCGTCACGGAGACGTCGCGCAAAAAAGGACACAGGGATCCTCCAAAGGCCTCGGGAGCAGGACACATGGCAGTTCTAACATAGATTCGCATACATTTACATTACTTATTCACGGGTGAAACCAGTCGACTAGGCACAGGATTAAGTGCGCACAAATGGCCAGGAACACAAAAGTGTAAAAAGTGTGTGTTCTGGGAGAGCAACCTTCATTTGTGTGAATGGGTATTTAGTTTTAGCGAGGGCTGAAACCACTCTTTTGGCACAAAAACACTTTTGGGTTTTATCAACTCCATCGATTGACTCCAAAGGTGCCCCGTGGAGTTTTCTAGAAAACAAAACAATTCTATTGTTCGCATTCGGTGGAACTCATCAAAATGCAAAGTGCGTTTCCCTGAGGTCTGACAAATATCCATTGAATACATTTCCTTCATCATAAAAACCTTTGCCAAAAAAACGTTACGCTCTTTTGTTTGACCTTAGCGCCTCATGTAAAGCACCGACACACACACAGAGGCACACACAATCCATATAAAGTTAGTTTTGCCTCTAACACATTTTTTTTGTTTTGTTTTGTTTTGTTTCTTCCACCATTACCGCTTCTTAATAGCTTCTTGTTCATTCATGCTGTCTCCCATAGAAAAGATGCTTCAGCGCTATGGCAGCCTGTCTGGGAAGCTCCATATGATTGAGCTGGAGAAGGACCCCGCGGCCCACGGCCTGGGAATCCGTCTCGCTGGGAACAAAGACGGCTCCAGGGCCCGCATGAGTGTCTTTGTGGCAGACATAGACCCGCAAGGTCCTGCTGGTCTGGATGGGAGGATCCGGGTTGGAGACGAGCTACTGGAGGTAAAAGGGGAGCTTTGAAGGGGAGAGGCCTTGGAAAGGGTTGGAGACAAGATACCAGAGTCCAAACCTGGAGCAGTGGTTTGTGGGTAGAAAGCGGTAGAATGAGTAGCGAACGTTCTACAGAAGATGTATCGGACAAATGACCCTTCGAAGGAGGCGGTCAGTGCCGGGGGGGAATGGAAATGAGGAGGGAGAGAGAAATCGAGGGAGAGGAGAAGGTGATGGGTGAGAGATGGGGTGGGAGAGAGGGATAAAGTGAACACTTTTTGATCAATTCATTTTTTGATCTAATTTGAACCATTTTTAGATCAATGGTCAGATCCTGTACGGTCGCAGTCACCAAAATGCCTCCACCATCATTAACAACGCTCCATCGAAAGTCAAGATCGTTCTCATCAGGTAACATGCTTTTGAGAAAGGTTTTGTGTTTTTCTAAATCTTTGACCAAACAGGCTGTAGTTGTTGACCACCAGCTTAGGTATAATCAGAGTTTGTTGTTTGTTTGTTTTTTTGTTTGTTTTTTACAAGGAATAAGACGACTCAGAGTCAAAAGGCCAAGGGATCTGAAACGGTGGACGTGGACACGGTGGACTCCCACGTAGACTCTGCAGACCGTGGATTATCCGAAGACCTCCGTCATATTAGCCTACCGCAGGTACAGTAACACACCTTGGCCTTAACCTCTGCGCTGCTCTGACACAGGTTTTTTGGGCGGCAATAACATCACCAATCAAGATAAAATGTATAGATCTTCCCAACAAAAATAAGTTTTATGCCAAACCGCTGGTAGCATTGTGAGTTCTCGGCAAGACTTCAAAGCCCGTTTAATTGTCCCTGCTTTCTTTGTCTCATCTTCCTCCAGGACTATGTAGGTCTTGGCCTCTGCCTGGTAGAAGACGATTCCAAAGACGGAGTAGTGGTCGGGTCCCTGATCGAGCACGGCACTGCTAGTAAGGTGAGGCGTCATCATCATCGGAGTCTGCGTTTTTTCTCTGGAAAATGTCAGTTTAAGTCATATATGCATGACGCTGGTTGTATGTTTTTTTTTTTTTTTTTTTTAATGACAAACCAGTAGATATAGCTGGTAAAATGCATATAGTGGAGAAAAATATCTGGATCTGAAATGTATTTGACCAGCATTAATTCAACATTCTTAAATAAAGTGCATCCACTTGTGCTTGCATACAGCAGTTCAGCCAATGTACTTAGGATGCGTTTGATGTTTAATGGCACATGCTTTGTCCTCCCATTTTTTTTTTTTTAATTCATGTTTTTGTCTGTATGCAGGATGGCAGAATAAAGGCTGGTGACAGAGTCATGGCAGTAGGTGACGAACACGTGGCTGGGCTGTCAGTGGAAAAGGTACACACACACACACACACACACACACAGACACACACGATATGCACTTCAAGGTCATCCCGATTTAATGATTTACGACTTGCCTCTCATGTCTCTTTTCAGGTCTCCGTCTTGATTCTCAAACACCGGGTCACTGTCAAGCTGTCAGTCAGCCGTTCCAAGAATCTCCCCTCCTCTTCCGCTCTACCTCCCCCTCCGTCTCTATCCTCTCCCTGCTCCGTCCCTCCTGCATCCTCCCCCCTCCCTCTCCCCGTTTCCTCCTCCTCTTCATCCCCCAGCGCCACACCGACGTCCCACACAGGACACTCTGATTGGCCGGGATCTGCGCCCACAGCTTCTGACCCCCTGAGCTGCCCAGTGGCAGCTGGCAAGGAAACCACGATAGAGATCAGTAAAGGAGATGTGGGCCTGGGCCTCAGCATCGTAGGAGGATGCGACACTCTGCTGGTATTTAACGAACTGGCATTTGACATTTCATTAAATCAAATGGATTTTTCTTTTGCCAAAGCTAACGCCCCCACCCCTCACCCCCCGGGAAAAATCCAGTAATATAATTTGTCAATAACCCACTGTTAGTTTATTTTGTTATTTGTGTATATCTGTTAGTAGAATGGCACAAGGACTTGGTGTTGTAAAATTCTTCTAACCAGTATTTCCTGATTTTTCCACCAGGGGACAGTAGTAATCCATGAAGTAAATGATGGCGGAGCAGCGCAAAGAGATGGAAGGCTGCAGGCTGGAGACCAGATATCCGAGGTATTTTGGGTGCACACAAAAGTACCGTTATCTGTTCTGATATAATGAGATTATCAATACACAATGTAAATCTGATAGTACTGCTCCATCTGTTCGATTCCATACCCAGCAAAAGAGAACACATTGTTGTGCACACATGACTCAAATTCTACGTTTCTAACATCTATGCATTTTATTAACTGTAGCACTGGGTGTACCACATTTTTCTTCTTATTATAATTTTTTTAAAGAAATAAACATTTGAAATATTCTATTTTCATCAATTATCATTTGTTAGGAAATGTTTGCCACTTGACTTATTTTACTCTCCCAATATGTTCTAATGACGTGGCACTAACTAATTAACATGCACAAAAAACACCATGCAAATCATCAGACTGGTGCAAACATTTTGACGATTCAGTATAATATGGCTGTAGGTTGATGCTATGACCCTCATTATAGAGATGACCTATTATAACCATCCTTTCCATGCTGTTTGGGATTTAATTAACTCGGCGTCTCTGTTAACCACCACTGTCTTCCCCCTTCCCCACCTTCTCCCAGGTGAACGGAATAGACCTGCGGCAGGCCACTCACGACGAAGCTATTAGCGTGCTGCGGCTCACCACCCAGCATGTCCGCCTGCGCGTCTTCAGGCACCAGGAGGCCTACAGGGAGGAGGACCTGTGGGACATCTTCGCCGTGGCGCTCAGACCTCGTCCCGGAGAGGGACTGGGGTTCACCACCGTGGGAAAGAGGTACTCTCAGGATTCAGAAATTCAGAGAGAGGCCAACGCCAAGAAAAACATTTGCAAAACAGCGAGTCTGAGGGCTAATCCTGTCTAATGTAAAGGCAAACAAGGGCAGCGGTTTAATTTTGACCAATCAGCAAGCTGTCAAATCTTCATCCTTGTGAGAAAGTTGTCAAAAATAACGCGGGCCACGCATTTACTGTGACATGCCACTATACAGTCTATAACACACCTCAGCTTTAATTCAAAAAAAAGTTTACGTGGTTCATTTTTAGCAAAACCCAGGAAGTGGATACGAGCAGTGTGGTTGACAGTGACACCGCACCCTTGCCAGACTCCTGTCACTCGGCTCAGTAAGGGCTAATCAGGCGCTCTGCAGTATATCATCTCTGTGTGCTGTTAGAGATGAAAAGCCTCTGAACCAAGGAAAGCAGCCAGTTTCACTGGGGTCTCCGAGAGCTAATCCAAACTTCATGTTTGACTTGCCCATATGATTTCCACATCTATTATATTTGCAGGTTATTTGTCTTTTTGATGAATCAGCACTCAGTGTATTTCACTTATACTTTTATATATATATATATCATTTTCATTTCTGAAAAATGTCTGAATTTACCGTTAAATTGAAAAAAAATCTTAGCCAAGTTAAAGGTCAGACTTTGTGGAAACTGGGATCCTTATTGTAAAAAAAAAAAAAAAAAATCTTAGCCAAGTTAAAGGTCAGACTTTGTGGAAACTGGGATCCTTATTGTAAAAAAAAAAAAAAAAATAGAAAAAAAAAGGGGGGGGGAATGTGACATAATGAAATCGCACACCCCTTATAGCTTTCCATAATCACCATAAAGGTTACAGTCACTGGCCACGGAGTCACACTGCAGTGTTATGCAAAGCAGCAGGCTTGCAGGTCCCATAATTCATTTTATGAGCATTTAACAGACACCGCTTTGACCTCTCTTTTTTTTCCCAACAGTAATGACACGGGCATCTTTGTATCGGATATCCTCAGAGGAGGCGTAGCGGATTCAGATGGCAGGTTGTTGCTAGGTGACCAGATTCTGTCAATCAATGAAGAGGATGTACGGGCAGCATCACAGGAACACGTACAGTGTCTTTTACAGGTCAGACTCACTTTCTCAACTGAATTAAAAAAAAAAAAAAAAAAAAGTCAAGATACATGTCGTCGGCCTTTGCTCATTTTGTTATGGATCCATTGTCTCGTGGGTCCCCTCTCTTCTCTCAGAGTTACGTTGCCGTGGTCCACCTGGAGGTGGCTCGTTTTAAAGCCGGGTTGCAGTACTCACAGCGGAGCCAGGTAAACTGTTTCCCTCGGTTGTCTTTGTCTGACCAGTAACAGAATAAATGAAGAAGAAGTCAACACAACAACTATTACTCCTCCACGCTATTTTAACGAGAGTACTTTGTGAACCTAGGAGTACTTTAAGTTGTGTTTTATCCAGAGCGAAGACTCGGACTGTTCCACCGTGACGCCTTCAAGTGGGTGTGATGCTCCCCTCGGCCGCCAGAGGGAGACAGGCAACAGCAAAGGGAGCTGTGGTGAGTGGAACTCACCTTTTCTGTGTATTGTATTGTCTGAAGCATAAAAGATAAATCCTGTTTAAATAATCGTTTTGAATTAAAATGCAGTTTGAAATGATCTACAATTTGCTTTTTTGTGCGAGGCATTCTGCATTCTGTTAATGTCAAAAACATCTCTCGCTCCTCCCCGCAGCATTTCCAGACTTCCCTGACATCAGAAAAGTAATAATACATAAGGTACTGCACGCTATCCTGAATAAGTAATAATTCACATTTGAAATAAGTATGAACATGTTGCCTCACAAAGCTATATATAGGGCCATGGCTGATGTATAACTCTCATGTATTGTCTAACAAGGTCTGTAATGTGTGTGTGTGTGTGTAATCACCACAGGGTCCATGTGACTCCCTTGGCATCAGTGTAGCGGGGGGAGTGGGCAGTCCCCATGGCAACGTACCTCTTTTTATTGCTACCATGGATACCAATGGACTGGCTGCCAAAACCCAGCAATTACAGGTGGAGTGTCCACTTACTGTATATACCCTTTTTTTTTTTTTTACAAATAACTTTGTATGATGCTTTATATACACGGACACAAAAGAAAAGAAGAACAACCTTTGGGTTTCTCCTTATTGTAGAGTGCAAGTATAAAGTTTGTAATGAAGTACAAAATTGCAATTGCAAGTGCAGTACCTGAGTAAATGCTGCGATGGGATATAGATGTGGTGCTCGGTGAGGGACACAAAAGCCATAATTGTCATTTTCAAGCGCCAAAATGAGGCACCGCATGTAAAACACCTTAGAATTAAATAAATGTTGGGGTTAAGGTAACGCTTGGAGTATGGAGTCATAGTCCAGGTCAAAATGTAACCCCTAAGCATACATCTAGCTCGATCTCTCCATCAGACCGGAGACAAGCTCCTCAGTATCAACGACGTGTCCACCGAGGGTATGACTCACGAGCACGCCGGAGCCCTGCTGAAGAAGGCCCCTGAAACCATCAGTCTGCAGGTAATTTCAAAAACTGTCGCGCGCAGCCGCTGATCTATAAAGGCAGTGAGGCGCTAAGTGGCTGCCATAACACCAGCGACTTTTTGCTCAGTGCGGTCGTGCAAAATATTCTGCCTCCTCGGGTTTACTGGCTTTTTCCATTACATTTTACATGCAAGCAATTCACACAGCACGTCTTTATCGAGGAAAATGACACGAGATAAGCTCTTAGCTTGTAGCCGTCCCTTTAGGATGATTTTTATTTTATTTCATTTTTCACGTAAACGCGGCCATTTCAAGACAATTGTGTGTCTGCCAAACATTATACATTGTTTGCCTTCATGTTAGTACATCTTCGTTGGATGAGGGGAAAAAATAAGAAGAAGAAGAAGGAACACGTAATCAGTTGGAGAGTGGATTTCTTTTTTTATTGCTCTCTCTGTATGAACGTGAAGACCGGCGCGACTTTATGAACGCAGCAACAAGAGAGCACTTTACTCTCCAACTACTTCATGCTTACTAAGTTTAACAAGAGGACCAAAAAGATGCGATTTTCGTATATATATCGCCATATTGTTATTTTTTGCCGGTGTAGTTCATGTCAGTGTGTGTGTGTGTGTCTGTGTGTGTGTGTAACAAGGTGTCAGCAGGTCCTGGTGGGTGCATGGAACAGGGCAACAGTGATGTCCACGCCCGGTCGTCAGGCCAACCCAGCAGCCTGCCCTGCTTCCACAACAAGCTCTGGTGAGAATCGGTTTCCTGACAGCCTCCTGCTGTGCTACTTGATTATCTTATTTCGGCTTCCTCCTGGTTTATTCAGCGAATAAGCACAAAGGCCCCCCCCCCTTCCCTTGACAATAGCGAGGAAGTGCAGCCGCTGCGTCAGAGGCATCGGGACGAATGTTCTTTTGGCCAGAATGAGCTGAAGTTAGAAGCTGCTCTTGTGCTTTCGCTCTTTTTTCGCTTAGTTGTTTTCAATACATTTTGGACGGCTGTTCCCCCACTGCAAATAGCCAAGACAAAAGACCTCTTTTTCTCTCGTGTGAAAATCTATATATATATATTTTTGGACGGCTTATCTAATAAGTAATAAACCCCGCCGGGATTAGTATTTCATCTGCGCTCTGACATTTCAATGCCAGGGGCATCACTTTATCGGCCTTAAATCTGCTGCAACCCTTCGAGAAGAACAGGCAATCCAATATAAGATGAAAGATGTCAAAGAAGGATTCTGGATTTAATCGCACACAACGCTTGAAACGCACCTGTCTCTGCTCCCCCCGTTGCCGCCGAGAGACGTTCACTCGCGCTCCCGTACATTTACGCACTTGCGGCGCGCCGGACGACACACCCGCGTCTTTTTGCCTTGTGTTCCCACAGTGCCCGTATGTACCAGACCATCACTCTGGAGAGGGGCTCCTCGGGCCTGGGCTTCAGCATCGTCGGAGGGTTCGGCAGTCCTCACGGAGACCTGCCCATCTACATCAAAACGGTCTTCAACAAGGTGAGACAACGTCCCCCGGGGAGCAGTGCGTTTCAGGGAGACAACGCTGAGGGGAAAAGTGCCTGTGTTCCTATGGGAGGCAGTTTGAACCCGCAATAATAGAAAGAAGGGCCATGGATGTGAATCAGCTTATGTGCTTTGAATCTAAAAGTAAACTCTTACTATAATACTAATGCCACAATAACTACAATTGGCTTCTACGACGAAAACGGTAGTTAAATGTGTCAATTCACTGCCAAATCATGTCGTCGTTGTTGGTATGATGGTAGTTATGAGTTACATTTTTAAACCCTAAAGTAACGTTGTGTCACGTGGGGAGATGTTCTATTATAGTTAATACACAGAGTGAATTATATGAATGATGTCTTAGATTGAGTCAATTAATGGACATTTGTAAAGTAAATACCAAATCTTTTCGGGGGTATTCCCATTTCTCGCACCACGCGGCTTTGCGCTCTGCGATCCGCACGCGGTGATGGGCTCGTCCTCGTCCTCGGCAGGGGGCGGCCGTAGCGGACGGCAGGCTGAAGCGCGGGGATCAGATCATCGCCGTGAACGGACACTGCCTGGAGGGAGTGACTCACGCCGAGGCCGTGGACGTCCTGAAGAGGACCAAGGGAAGCGTCGTCCTCACCGTCCTCTCCTGAGACGGCAGGTGTGATCCCACTTCCAATTGGTCGAGCGCTGTGGTGTAGGGCCGTCCCGCAAAGTGGCGAGAGGGCCAACGCGGAGGCTCCACTTCGTAAGCGTAGAGTAGATCCTGTTGAATGTAAATGTGTCTGCGTTTCGTTTTTGGGAAGCTTCCACTACCTGCAAAGGTCTTCCTGAGGTAAATACATGTCGGCGTTATGTTTATCCTTTACGTCTTCATATAGAAATCAGGAACATCATCAGCTGGATTTTTTTTGCTTTTTCTTTTTTAAACAAACACAAAAAAATCAAAGCCCAAATAGCGCGTCATTGAGCCAATACCCCGGTGACCCAATTAACGGGAGGACACGCTGTGTCTCGGCTCGTCCTCTTCCATCCTTTTTGCAAAACAGCTGTGCGATGCATCGTTCCTCCGTTCGATCGACGAAGCCCCATCATGCTTCCGCGCGAGGCAAGGCAATGGACAACCTCTGACACCTGGCGTTTATTTACTGCCGTCTCTTGACTTGTGTCGATTCAGAGTTCGCTACTGTGGTCATCTCCCAAGACCCCCAAACCATGCCAAGTGCTTCTGCCAACATGTCGTGTGGCAATGCAGTTCTCGGGCACATGTTGTACTTCTGTTCCTCGCGCTCGGATCGCAGTCCTGGCAAATTCCTCGCGATTCCTTCGACTACGGGTGTAATACGTGACGTGTCCGTCGTGAGCAGTTGTAACCACCTGAGGTAGAACAGGAGAACAAAAAAAACTCCTTTTGCCACATCTGGTAAAAGCAGCTGCTGATTCCAGTCACCACTTCGTTGTGCATTACTGCTTTCATAATAGTGAGTGATCGTTCGTTAGGACCAAAAGAGATTTTCGTCGTAGGATAATGTGCAGTATTTATTTAGGAGTCTTCTCATATCTCTTTTATAAGATTTTATATACGCTGTGATACGTTTTCTTGACCGTCTATTTAATTGAATTTCTGTAAGTAGTCCTCAGAGCCAAAACACACACACACACACACACACACACACACACACACACACACACACTTACACCCGTGTTTGGCATTGTGTAACATTGTATAAGTGGATGTAATGTAAGTTATCATATTTAATGTCCATTTGGTAAGGTTTTTATAGTTCAGGCCTTCCATTATTCCCATTTTACTTACCTCTGGATGTACAGTATGCCTGTGTGATATTTCAAAGTAGAACAAGCTGTCACTAAAAATATAGTCCTATTTTAATGTGGAACGACAACATAACTCATGAGTCTTTATTGTTTTGTGATGCTTTATGCCGTCTCTCTTGAGTTGGCTAAGCCTGTGGATTTTCCAAGATCACAGATGTGGAGCCCAAAAAAAAAAGAATGAAAAGAAATCTGAAATCCCTGAATTGTTAAACAAGGACATCTGCGAGGTTAAGTCGTTTTTTTTTCCCAGACCTGTGAGCTGCATTTTGCCTTGGAGTTGTTTTGTTGTTGCGGTTACGCTTTTTTTCTTTTTGCCTCAGTCCTCCTCCCTGTCTATGTCAAGCACTCTTACTAATTCCGGATCACTCTAGGTAAAAGTGTTTGTCGTACAGTATATAGTGCAATAACAGCGCAACATTAAATCGCGTACTAAGGACTGAAGCGAGCAGAAGTGCATCATTACTGAGAGAAGTACATTTTCACAAACTGGAATTATTCCAAAGACATTCACAAGATGAGTCATAAAAGGGGGGACGAACCCTATCCCTGTTTTGTTTTTGTTTTTTTTTTGTATTTTAATTTGAATAAATACACAACTCTCCTTTTGATTACAGCCCTCAACTTGACAAACAATACATTTGCACACAAATGTCTCATTTAGGAAAATAGCAGGCATCGAGGGAGATCCTGTCTGGAGCCTCGGCATTCATCAAAGCCATCTGTTCTCATTGGAAGCTTTATTGAAACCCAGCCATCACAGTCTGTTTTATCCTTCGCCAGATGAACAATTGCCCGCCTAAAGGCTGGTGTGAAGAGGCTTTTAAGATGGAGAAACTGCACAATGCTATTTGGGCGGTGAAATCAGGCTCTTCTGACTATCATTTGCATTGTCCTGCTCTTGTTTGGCTATGTAAGCAAATCGACACGTTTATTAATACCATTCATTGTTTTGTTTTTGTTTGTTTTTTTATCCGCTGAACTTCAATCGATTTCCGTCCAGCTCTCGAGGGAGTTGCAGAGGGGCAGACGGGCATTGACGTTTCCTCTTGCTTCTCTTTCATTAAGCAGGAAAACGGTTGCTTCTCCCGGAAATTCCCCTTTCCTCAAACATTTATGAGGAATGTGCCAGCGGATGACGGGCACCGACTCTTTTTCCACACCAAGGCTCTCCTTGCCCTCTCTTCCCGTCACGTGTGTGTGTGTGTATATATATATATATATGTGAACCGCACAGGGCCGGGCCCAAATACTGTCGCCGCAAAACCGCAATGCATTTTTTTAAGAAAGCTGACCGTAAGATGACTTTCATGCGAGCACACTTGACATGAAAGGGACTAACGATCACGTCTCGGTAGCAGTAGCAGGCCAAATGATTGTTCAACGTGCGACTTGTCACATCGCTACGTATGAATAAATCAGGATTGTCTTTGGCTGGCACAGAGAGAACATCCAACTGATAGTGGGTTTAAAAAAAAACTAAAAACAATCTCTTCCTCACAATCTATTGCCATGAGATTTTATTTTATTTTTTATTTTTTTCTGAATATATCAGCCTGCTCTGCAAAAATGCCAATTCTAAGCAATTCCACGGAGGGCTGAGTCTCTGCATTTTTGCCTTCCTTAAATGGAGATAAAAATATCCCAGCCAGGAGGATTCACTGTAACTACTGTATACACCGTGGTCGGCATTGGATTTAATAATATGAATGGCTTCAATTTAGGCGTCCCCATTCGCACGCCACGCTCCAATACTGACTTACAAGTTTACGCAATAAATAAGCGGAACTGATGGTAGAATATTTTGTCAAGAAGCATGCCTATGTCACGCTGTTTTGCTCAGTGGCATAGCCTGAAGCGAGGAATAATTAGGCACAGTCATGCAGTGGGCTGAGCAGCATGACATGCCGCATCATCTGGTCATGACTTTTAAATTCACGCTGCCTAATTAGAAGCAAACATTTCCCTTTCAATTAATTTCCCCCTTTTCAGTTTTAATAGAAAACAAAATACAGCTGGAATTTAAATGTATTTCAGTTGTTTTTTCCACCTTTGTTAATTCCTTCTCACAAATATGTGCTCGACGAAGGCGTAGACACCTGTAGGTACAAGATGAACAAAAGCATGCTTGGTATGACTTTTTGTTTCTTGTTTTTTTTTATTTTATTTTTTTAGTTTCAATATTACTATTTTGCTTTTGAGTTAGAGTTAGAAATATTCAGTATCTCCATCCGCACTCCAGACCAGGGGGTGCTGGTTATGCTCCGGAGTGTTGTTTGCCAAGCACCCATTTAAAAAAAATTAAGAAGAAGAAGAAGAAGAAGAATAACAGGAAGTGTTGTCTAGCAACCAGGAAGTCAGTGAACATGGCCCCCAGAGCTGTTCATTGTATCTGTGCCAAGCCACTGACCTCGGCTTCCATCTTAAACCTGTTGCTGCATTGTTGGTATGTATGGACTTATTTTGTTGTTGTCTAAAATCATAGGTGATTATTGTTAGGCAACCATGTCCCTCTTTTCTCACACTCACATTATTTCAGACTAATAATATGTATCAATAAATCCTTGAAATAAAAGCTATACTGCAGTGAAAAACGAGGGACAGGACCTGACAAACCTGGCTTTTCCATGACTGCATCGTGGGATAAATAAATACTTAGTTTCTGCCGTGCGCTCGCCTTCGTGGGTAAATGCCTTAAAAGGTCAGGTGACGCGTTTCGTCTCGGCCACACACATGTCCCCGAGAATCAGAGCCAGAATCGCTGAGAGAAGAAAATGTCACCGACCTTGTAAGAGAAGTCGTCACTGACAGCTGAGTGCAAGTGGCCTTCTCTGGCCTTGCTCCTCTTTTGTACCAATGTGATAAGTGTGGTGCAGTGCGGCGGAGGAATTTACCAGCTGTGCGTTTCCTCTCCCAATGTAAGCGCCTTACGTGACTGTTTTTTGTTTTGTTTTCACATCCGCTGCTTTAAAGTTGGAGGTTTTAGTTGAGCGACGGCGCCTGAATGACTTTGCAGGAGCGAACTCGGTGGGTGCACAGTGACTCCCGCAGTACTGCGTTTATCCACATGAGGGCGGTGTGGATGTTGTGCTGAACGGAAGAAAAATGGGCTTGATCTGACTCATTGGTTAGAAGCCATATTAAGTGGTGTCATGTGCTCGTTAGCCTCAGGCCTCCGACGAGCAAATGTTGCGCCCGTGGCAAAGGGCCTCCAGTAGTTAGACCTGTCTGCGTTCGGTTTGTGCAGTCCCAGCATATTATTCACTCGGATCTGCATGATTGTGGTGTCATCATGTCGCTGGGAACTGCGGAGTGACTAATGAGAGGAGGCAGTTATTTTTAGAGTTATGAAATGACGACAGCGATGGTTGGTGTGTTTGGTTCTCCAGCTGTATGGAGAAAAGGGATGGAGAAAATAAATATGTTTTTTTAAATGGTTTTGAACTGTTCCAGGTTATCTGACCTCTTGGACCCCTTTTTTTCTACTCTGTGGCAAAATAATAATAAAAAAAATCTCAAGCCTGCCCTTCAATTAACATTTACTATTCCGACACACAGATTCTGAGTTTGACGCCAGTTCATCTTTATTAGAAGTGCGGTTATTAAAAAAGGAAAAAAAAAAAAACACTCAAAACAAATGCATGGCAACCTTTAGGCCTCCCTAGAAAGGCTCAGACGACGGACTGCGATTTCATTCTGCGGTCGTCCTCGGAGTACCGTCGGAAAGTGTCTCCCAGCAGCGGCTCCAGGGCCTCGGCCGAACGGTAGGAACGGGCCCGCGCGGCGCAGGCGATGACTCCGCCCACCACCGCCACCACCAGCACTGCTGCAACAATGGCTATGGTGATGATCTCAGACAGGGTGTAAGCTGGAGCTGTGGGGATATAAAGAAAGGTCATTTTAGGTGACTTAGTGGATGTGTGTGTGTCTGTGAATATGTATGCACACATAACTCACTTGGCCACTGGACCTCATAAGAGTATCCCAGGTTTTCTGGGGCAGGGACAAACATCTCCGCATTGGTGACAGGGGGCCAAAAAGGAACCATGTTGGACCTGCGGTTGTGCCCGATAGGAGCGTTCTCCTCAGGGTACACTATTTCACCTGCGGGAGGAGTGAAAAAAAAAAAAAAAGGCTTATTCCTCCCATTCATCCTTCACGGTGACTAATGTTTCCGTTTCTGTATCTAGTTCACTCCGTGCGCACCAGGCCGGTGCCGGCTGAGCCACTCGTCGAAGACGGCGTCGGTGAAGGTGTGCAGCAGGACGAAGATGGGGTCGTTGGGCGAGAGGTGAGTCTGCCCCCCCGTCCCGTTGAGGAAGAGGTGGGCCAGGTTGTGGAGGCTGCGGACCCCCGGGTCGTAGGCCCCCTGTGGGGCGCTGTAGCCTGGAAACCGGAGAACAGAAAAGACGAGTGATTTTCCAAAATTGGGGGCAACAAATGCTGTGGAGGAGCAAACTGCATGTCGCATGTGCGCGTGGCTGGTGGAGGATCTCGTTTGTTTGTGTGTGTGTGTGTGTGTGCGTGCGTGTTTCTGGCTTTGAGTTTGTGTTCGTGCAGCTACTCAGTACTTGGGCAGCGCTGAGATTAGACCTGAGGCCCCTTTGGTTCATGGACGTACGTTAAACGCGACGTGCCACTCCCATTCTGACCCTGGAAGCCAAAAGCACGTACGCACCTTCAATTGTGTTCCTGAAGCTCTCGGAGGAAGTGGAGTAGTACGGCGGGGTGTCGAACGTGTTGAGCTCCAGGCAGTCCAACACGTCCTTGGGCTCGGGCAACCTCTGGACCATGGGCCGCGCCACATTCCCTGCCGGGTTCCTCCTGATGGGGCTGGTTTCTGTATCTGGGTGACGAGGAGAGAACCCACGTTGGTGTTGTGTAACTCGGCCGAGACGTAAATGACCTCTCCGCGCAGACAAAAGATGACCCCGAACCGCGACAAATGCGTGGCGGGCTTTCTTTTTCGCGGGGAGTCGGGCGCTCCAATTGTAGTTTGCATTTTGTACCGGCCCTCCCCGCAGGATTGGAAATAAATATTAGACGTGTTGTTTTATTAACCACTTTCTAATTGTGTGTGGGAGACTAGACCGGTTTGATCATTCTTAAACATGACAGGGTGGCAGTCTTCTTGTTTTTAATTATTGACTAAAAGTCAAAATTAGTGAGCGGGAGCTCTTTGACTGAAGAGTTTTTTTTTTTTTATTATTTCAAACGCATGCACGATCTCTTTCCTTTTTTCTTTTTTTTTCCGGTACTTTCTTTCCCGCACGCACGCGCACACACACACACACACACACACACACACATAAGCACATAAACTAGAAGTCTACATAACTGAGTTGCCTGTCTGTTTGAAGACTGTTCCCCTCAGATCAAAGGAAGCAGTCGACTGCTAGATTTCCCCCCCCCCCCCCCAACCCATTTAAGAAGATGTTGCTTGTTGATGCAGGAAATACCAGGCCTGTCATGACTCTCTTTGGAGATTAAGGAGAGCGATCACTCGCACGTTGGCCACTCCCATGTTCAACCTATTACTGGATTTACCCATTTCATTTGTTTGTTCCCCTCACACACACACACACACACACACACACACATACGCGGTTGTTTTCATGTGCACTCCGGTGAAAGCCGATTGACTTTTTCTTTCTTTATAAAAAATAAAAATCCTCAGTTCCAGGTGAAGAAAAATACCGTGTGAATGTGCGGTGTCTGAGAACGGAGTAATCGTGATTTAAGGGGTCGCAATCCGGTGCCGGCGCGAAATAAGATCCGATCCCTGCGAATCGGATCACCTGAAGTCTGGATTTTTACAGCGTTGCACGGAGGCCTCTTATTTTCAGCTAAACCTCTTCATCCGCCAGGGGGTTAAACACTTTAAACGCAGACCTGCCGTGTGTTTCTGAGGTCCGCTGCAGAAGACACATCGGGGTCAGCGAATCCCAAAAAAAAAAAAAAAAGTTTCAGGAAGTTTAAAGATGCACAAAGTGACTCAGGGGGTGATGTCTAACCAGGAGAGCCGTTCCAAACCAGCTGTAGTGATCGTGTGCAACACCAAATGCAGCACAACAGCTGTTGGCATTGTTGAGAGCAGCTTATGTTCCTCATGTTCCCTTTACGAGCTCTTTGCCCTCTTTTCTGACTCTTCTCTTTGCATGTAGACACACCTCGGGGCCCGGTGCGAGGGAGAGCGAGGCAGACCGTAGGCTGCGCGTTGTTTTTTTCGGTGCGTCGCCCTTACTGTTGCACACGGTGCCCAGCGAGTCGTAGTCGTCCACGCTCTCGCAGATGACCCTCCACTGGGAGAACACGGAGTTGGCGCTGATGGAGTCCACGTCGAAGCTGCTCCGGGCTCCCATCAGGTCGTCCGTGCAGATATCGCACTCGCTGCCGCCGACGGCGAAGTTCCAGTAGGGCAGAGCGAAGGTGGGGTCGCCCAGCATGTCCTGCACGGCCGGAGTAGAGAGAGAGAGAGAGAGAGAGAGAGAGAGAGCGAGCGAGCAGGTGTTGGTGCGTGGAGTAACTGATACGTGTGTGTGTGTGTGTGTGTAAAGAGAGCCCCCTTTATCACCTTTTCTTTCCGCTGCTTTTCCACATTCACAGTATTTTCATTTCACCTCTCCCTCTCCCCTCCTCCGGGACAACTGTCTTTTCCAATTCCCCGACTCTTTCCTTCCCTCCGCCACTTCCTGCATCGCTCCATCAGCCCCAGAGCCTCCTCTCCTTCCTCTGTTTTTCCTCCTTTCCACTTACCACCCGTCCCCCTTTCCGCCCCGCTTTCTACTCGCCTGCATGTCTCTCTCCAGTTGCAGCAGATGGAACCGGTGCCAGGTGACGAAACCCGGGCCCTCGTGGGAGAAGTCCACACCGGCGAAGCTGGTCTCGCCCGGCCCCAGATAGGTCTTACCGACGGAGAAGTAGTGGCTCCACACAAAGTAGTTGTAGACGGTGATGTTCTCAAACTGTGGGGTGTTGCCGTCCGGTCCATACACATCCTGGTACCTACAGATGGAAGGTGGCACCTGGTTATAGTTTCCTCACTCCTTCATCCAATGGCCTGTGTCATCTCTCAGTCAATTGTGGCAAACGAATAGATGAACTGCAAATTGGTAGACACGTTGAATTAATTTATGCAGCTGCCTGGTGGGGGGGGGGGGGGGCGCCGGGGGGGGGGGGGGGGGGGGGTGCGCCGCTAAGATCCTTGGCACAGCCGTCGTAGCGTTAAAGAGCTTTTGTACCCGCAGCTAAGAATTGCCTCAAACATAATCCTCTGCATTTTTTAAGGCGATTTTGGAGGAGGTTATTTATGTATTGTTGTTTAGAAGACAGTGTGTTCATTCACTGCAGCATGGACTCATAATTCGCTCCCCCACCGACAACTTAAAAAGAAAGGCGCCCCGAGAAACTCAATTATCTCACTGATCATTTTTTAAAGTACAGCCCGGGTTCACCCGCAGCTTTATCACTGGGCTACCGAGTGCCAGACTGAGCCTGCCGCTACTAGTTCCAAGCGTGGCCCCGGATAAGGTCGATCTCCCTTTAAACAAAAGGTCATTGATTTGATCATTTTATGATTTTTATTTTAATTTTTTCTCGTAGCACATCCTGTGGAGAAAGGATTAAGTACCGTCTCGTGCAGATGACCAGGTCGGGGTGGGCGGTCCTCTTGGCTCGGTCCAAGGCGTTCACGAAGGCCCGCTTGTCAGAAGTGCTCATCTGCATGATATTCCTCCTCACTGGAGGTAATGGTGCAGAAGAAGGGGCCAGCCGGGGCCGGAGGGACGGGAGTGGGGATCGGGAGGTTTGTGGAGGTGTGGGAGGGCAGAACAAAGAAAGGGAGGGGGGAAATGGTATTAAAAATGGAAATGGACGTCTCTTTTTTTTTTTTTAATTGGGAGAGGGCTCTTAGATGGCATTTTAGTCTCTTACCCACAGAGATCCTCTGGTCACAGTTTGGTCCGGTCAGCCCGTGCCGGCACCGCCCGCAGTTGTAGCCGCTGAAGTTCCCGTTGCACTGGCAGGTGCGGTTGAAGAACCTCAGGGGCCACCTCTCCCTGTCGTCCCGGCCGGCGTACGGGTACTGGGGTCCGTGGCGTCGGTCGTCGGCCGCGACGGACACGCACTGACCCCGCCCCGTGCCGGAGCCGCACTCGCCGCCGGCCACGCCCGCGGGGGACGGGCAGCACTGGCCGCTCCGCAGCCCCTCCGGGGACACGCACTCCCGCGGGAACTGGGCCAGGGTCAGGGTGGCCCACAGGGTCACCGCCAGGAGGCCGGCTCTCCACGCGCTACCACGCCAGTGGGAGGAACATCGACAAGAGGTATAGATTAGATGAGTTCGTTTGGGGTGAAATGAAGTATAAATAAATCATTTCAGGTTTGGGATTTTTGTCGAAAATCAAAGTAGACACATATTTGAGACAACATGTTGACGATAGTTGTTTCACATCCATCCATTTCCGCCCATCTTTTTTTTTTGGGGGGGGGGGGGGGGGGGGGAACCGCTTATCTTGTTCATCTTGGATGGAGTTCAGAAAAAAAAAAAAAAAAACGTTCACAGCAGACATTCACTCGAATTAAGCCCGGCGGCAACACGCTCACTCTGTGTTCTCTTGTTAGAGCCATTTGTCTCCACCTAATCCCGAAACTTCCCTTCTTGCACACAGCCGCGAGCGCCTGCGAGTCACTATTCATAATTCACAACGCCATTAGCGTTCAACTCTTTACAAGTTCAGAAAGAAAAAAAAAAAAAAAAGAAGAAGCGGCTTTTAACAATAGACGGCGAGAGATGATTCACCTCCACCTCAGATCTGCCGGTTCTTTTTGAAGCTCCGTGATTAGGAATGAATGAGGGAGACTAATAGTTTGACAGCGGCGGTTACTTCACCGTCCACCATCCAACCCACTACTCATTTAAATAGAATTTTATGAATGAATAAATTGGATACTATATCGTATCGATCACACTTCTTTGGTATTTGTTTTTAATAGCAGAGATTTAAACCGGGCAATACTCTAATCGGTGGTGGGGGGGGGAAAAAAAACATTATGCATAGTTAAGTTAAAACGCTTGTCTTGTATACGGCGGTTCATCGTTGCGTTGAAGCTGTGTGTAATGAGTTGACGTACCTCTGACTGTGCATGCTGCTCCTCTCAGTCCGCAGGACTGAATCCGCCCCCCCCCAAAGAGTCGGCCCATTCCCCTCTGCTGGTTTAAATAGCTACCGAGCGCATGATCAGACCTTTGTGGAGCTTGGGCAAGCCCTTGAACCCACACGCACACACACACACACACACACACACACACACACACACACCCCCCACACACATACACACACACACAGACA